>JAQIFY010003419.1:0-12556 GCA_028533085.1 Varecia variegata | reverse complement strand
GTCTGTAAAGGGACTCACTGCTCCTGCCCAGGATTGACGTCAAATAGCATCCAAACACCCTGGCATGGCGCTGGGCACACAGGAAGCACTCAGAGGAAGTGAGCCCCCACTCCTCAGCCCGGCTTGCGGGTGATGCCCACCCTACCCCAGTCAAGCCCGGCTCCCTCCGACCACCGTGGTCGCAGTCGGCAGTGCCACCTGCACCCACAGATCCTTCAATTCCCTCCCCGCCCCCCCCCACCAGGCCGCCTTGGACCAGAACTGGAGAGAGTGAGCAGAGACGTGGCAGGACATGAGGGGTGACAAGATGAACCCCACCACTGCCAGCTCACCGCTGCAACGCCTCCCCACTGCCCCGCGTCTGCTCCTCCCGCGGGAGACCAGGGAGCCGTGCAGATCTCACACCTTCGTCCCCTGCGCACCTGGCTGGACCGGATCATCAGGATGTTCCCTATAGCAAAAATCAGAAACTGCCGCATGCCCATCAGTAGGGGAATTGTGAAAAGAACCTAAGGCTCATCCTTTACAAAAAAAAAATACCTTGAAGCATTTAAAAGGAGTCAGGCAGATCTATATATAACAAGGAAGGTTCTCCCAAACCTGTGGGGGAAGAGTAATTTCCAGAGCAAGATGTATCCAGTGGGATCCCATTGATGTTATCAGAAACGCCATGTTTGTGCGCATGTAGCTATTTTGTACGTTAACATGTTGCGTGGCGGAGTCCGCCAGGCGCACCTGAGACTGTTAACGGCGGGAGACGTGGAGGGTACTCGGTGAGCAGAGGAAGCCCCCTGTGATGTGCCGCTGCATTGTTTGAGGTTTTGTGGTGAAATGTATTCGTGGATTACTTGAATGCACGCGTAAATATTTTTAAGATCATAAGATCATGAGAGTGAATTCACGCACACACATTGCAGCAGGCCCCAGCACCTGGCCCGGGTGGGCCCCGCCCGGCTCCTCCCGGCTGCCCACCCCCCCCACCCCCCACAGCCCGCTCTCCTGAGCGCTCGCCGCGGTTCCGACCTCGGGGTCAAGGAACCGTCAGCTCTGTTTTCACAACCGTCCATCAGCCACTCTTGGCGCCATCCGTGCCCCTGATCAGGCTCCGATCCCATCAGCTTTGTCACGGCTGCTCCCGCGGGCCCAGCAAGAAGCCATGAGCCAGAGACAGGTTGGGGTGCGGCCCGGGAGTCCTGGCTCTCAGGCCACAGCCCCCTTAGGTCCCGTGGAAACAGCGTCTTTCCAGAATCACGGAGCCATGAGTCTGCTGTGCTCTGAGGAAGAAAGAGCCTGAACCCCAGCTCTGTCCTGTGTCTGGCGGTGTTGGGGGCGACGCGGGAGGAGAAGACCTGGCCCTGCACGTAGGGAGCCCCTGGCCTGGAAGGCCTCGGAGACCGGCCGGACTGTTCATCGCTCACACTGGGAGCCTCAGGGAGGGACACTGGCCTGCCCCAGGCCCAAGTGAGTCTGCACAGACCTTCTGCCCAACCCCACGCTCCCACCCCAGCCCTGAGGTCCGGCTTCTCCGCGTCCTTCCTGAGCGGCTCCCAATGGCAGAAAAACGTCCAGAGGCGCCGGCAGAAGGTGACCAGGCAGGGCACAGGGCCGGAGGAAAGGCGGAGTGCATGCATCCCAGCCGCGGCCCAGGGAAAATATTGACTTTCTGGCCAATAAAGCCAAATTCCATGAAAGCTGCAACTCCAGACTGAGAAAATCCATCAGTGTTTCATAAATATCTGAAAGTGTCCGGTTGGTGATCGCCCTGCGATGGCTGCGGCCCTGGGTTTGAGGGGCAGGGACAGAGGCCCGGCCCCCACCAACCCACCAAAGCCCCAGAGCCACGGAGCCACCCATGCCGAGCTGTTCGTGTTTGTGTTCACTTCTGAAAGGACGCACAGGAAACCAAAAGCAGGGCTGGGGGGGAGGGGAGGAAAGGCCTTTTACTCCGAACATCTTGTTGGAATTTTGAAATGTGAATGTGTTCCCTTTTCAAAATAATCAATGAAATGTTAAAGCTGTCCTGGGGCTGTTGCCTCCCTGGTCTTGTTCCAATGCCGTGGGGACCTGAGGAAGGTACAGGCTCAGGCCCGGCCTGGGGCAGAGAGCCAGCTGTCCCTGCCGAAGTTCACAACAGCTTCTGGCTGGCCATGGTTTGTGCATCTCTCTTGCTTGAATACCTGTGAGCTCTGGAGGACGCAGGGTTTCAATGAGTGCACCGTTGTTAACCCTGAGTGTTCAAGGGAGGGGCTCTCCGTTCCACAGATGTGGAATAACGACAGGCTCATCTGAGTACATTCATGACAGACTATGTCCCTGGATGTCCTGCCCGTGCCCCCCACCCACGCTGCTGGGTTGGTCTTCAGTGGCCAAAGGTTGCTTGCCTCTGCCTCGATTATGCAACAAGTGACTCTTCTGCCACTGGGAGCCAGTTGAGAAGGACAAGCCCCCGAGGGCATTCAGTCCTGGGCAGAGAGGGTTGTCCTGCATCAAAGGACAGTCAGTGGCAGGTCAGTGGCAGGGCTGGTCCTGGAACCCAGACCAATTTATGGTGTCTAAGCCAAACTTCATTCTACAACGCATGGCAAGACCTCCTTTGTGCAAATGTCCTTGGTTCTGAGAAGGTCACTCAGCCTGCAGCCTGTCCTCCCCAGACCTCTGCCAACAGACAAGGAGGCTGGAGCCAGACCCTGTGCAGGGTCCTCGGGCCTGGCTCGGTGTTGCTGAAGAACACAGCGCCCTCAGCAGCCTTGGGCCGGTGTGGACATTCGTCCCAAAGCACCAGCAGCTTTCCCTCAGCAGGTCCTGGAATCCCTGGGCCTCTGTCCCCACATACCTCAGTTTCCCAATCACGGCTGTGTGCAGCGGGCTTGCTAGGGCTAGCCCGACAAAGACAGAGGAGTTTCTACTTCTTCCAGGGCAGCCGGTGGTCAGTCTGCAGTCCCCGGAGAGTGCCGGTGGCTCAGCCCCAGGACAGCGGCTGCAATTCCAGCTGCAGGAACACAAGGACAGAGGAGCCACGCACTGTGGGCAGAAGGGTGGGTGTCCCCTGGGGGAGGGGACTGAGATGGGCCTTAGGAGGCTGCTACTCACCATATTACATGTGCACACACACGTGCAGGCCTGGGCAGCACGTGTGCACAGAAGCATATCATGCATGTTTGTATGTCTTTATATGTGCCCAATTACACACAGGACCATAGAAAATACATGCTCATGAGCAGAATGTCCTGACACACTCAGGTGGACAAGCAGTGGGGTGCAATGGAGCTTGGAGGGTCCTTGAGTCCTCCGGCAGGGAGCCCGGGGCCAGGCAGAAGCGGGGACTCTGGCAAACAAGGGCCTCCGTCTTCCCAGCTCAGGGTCCCCCACCCACCCCCAGGTTTTCAAGGGGAGGGGAGGAGGAAGGGGGAGGGCCTGCACCCCTGCCTCTAGCACTCACGCTGGTGCTCACGCTTCATTACACTACACGGTGTGGGCGTAGGTCCCAGGGAGGGCCTTGTTAGACATTGTTCCATGCTAATGAATTAGTTCCTGCAGCCCCGGTCTGCCTGCTGGAGATAGGAGCCCCCCTGGTGGCCCGGGCCCAGCTCCCTGGTCCTTGCCTGCTGCCTTGGCCATGCCCCTGCCCACCTACCATCTTCGCTCTCTGCCCCCCTCCTGCTCCCACCCCATCCACCTTCAGTCCTCAGCTCTCCCGTCTCTGGGGTGAGTTCTGGGGGTCTCCCTGTGTTCCCATTTGCGATGTGGAGCACCCCCCCCAACCTCCCAGGTCACAGACTCTTGGCTTTGAGCAGATCAAGGTGGTATCACAGCCTCTGGCTCTGCCCCCTCCAAGGACTGGATGGCTGTCCTGCAGTGTGTGCACCGGGCAGAGTTCAGAGGGGTGACTCGGCACCCCCATTCTGCACTCGGAACAGACTGCGGTTGGAACTTTTTTTTTTTTTGAGACAGAGTCTCACTCTGTTACCCAGGCTAGAGTGCCGTGGCATCACCCTAGCTCACAGCAACCTCAAACTCCTGGGCTCAAGCGATCCTTCTGCCTCAGCCTCCCGAGTAGCTGGGACTACAGGCATGCGCCACCATGCCCGGCTAATTTTATATATATATATATATATATGTATATATATATATATATATATATTTTTTTTTTTTTTTTTAGCTGTCCATATAATTTCTTTCTATTTTTAGTAGAGACGGGGTCTCGCTCTTGCTCAGGCTGGTCTCGAACTCCTGAGCTCAAATAATCCGCCCGCCTTGGCCTCCCAGAGTGCTAGGATTACAGGCGTGAGCCACTGCACCCGGCCAGTGGTTGGAACGTTTATTCCTATTTTCTTAGCAATGGTGGGGTGGGAAGGGACATCTGGTCACAGAGAGTCCAGGCTGGGAGTCATACATATCCAAACGCCTTCTCTCTCTTTCTCTCTTGGCTTCCATCACCCTCTCTATATGCCTCAGACACATGTCCGCCACCCCGGGAACCCTCTTGACTCCCAAGTCCTGTCTGCTTTCAGCTCTCTTCACCTCTCCCTTTCTCCCCGTCCACGTTGCCGCTGTCCTGTCCCAAGCCACCATTATGTCTCCCCAGGGTGACTGCAACAGCCCCCCGCCGGCTGCTTGGAGGGCCCCCCACTCCTCTGCAAACCTGTCCCAGCCAAGCAGCAAGAGCTTTCAAAGCTATAAATCAGACTTCAATTTCACTACCACCTCTTCCTTAGAAACTTACGCTCCCTCCCAGCTCCTAAGGCAGCTTATAGCACCTGTGAGGTCTCTCCAGGGCAGTTCACCCCACACTCCCCGCCCCAGCTCCCTGCTTCCAGCCACACTGGCCACCCGGCCTCAGAGCCTTTGTCCAGCTGTGCCCGCCACCTGGAGTACTCCCTGCTCTGCACACGGTAAGCTCCCACTGCAGGCCTCAACGCAGAGAGCCCCTGCCTTTCCCCTGAAAGAGGTCTTTCTGGAACCCCCAGACTGGAAAGGTTCTCTATTTCTTTCTCATTCTACACTCTTCTTTTCCTTTAGAGCACTTATCCTAACTTATTACATATATTTAGTCATGCATTTATTTTTCTAATATCTGTCTCTTGCACCATTTGTTAGTCCTGAGAAAGAGCCAATGTCTGTTTTACTGACTACCAGAGCACAGTGCCTTGCACAAAGTAGTTGCTCAAGAAACGCATGAATGACTGAATGGACGGTGAGCTGGTGGTTAGAGCCTCTTTAGCCGGAAGAGAGAGGAACACGGGCACCCACAAAAGAAGGGATTCAGGACAGAGAGGGCAGCCTGGATCTGCAAAGACAAGGACCCTGGCTCTGGCCTGGAGGGGGAGGAGCAGTGGAAAGACCCACCCCCCGCCCCCGCCCCGGGCAGCCCTGTGGGCCGCAGGGTCCGCGTGCAGAGGGAGTGGGGAGGGCTGCGCGTGCAGGCATGCGTGTGTGGCTGCGGGAAGGGGGAGGCAGCCTCATTGCTGCAGATTTGTATTCCTGCCGACTTTTATTTCAGGCCTTGTTTATTTCTCCTTAAAACGCGGCTGCTATGCCAAGAGTCGTACCCGAATTAGCTGCGAGTGTGTAATTTTACAGCTATTACCCGGTGTTTCTGTGACTTGGGTAATAATGAGGGAAATATAAACAAACAACGGCAAAGGCAGTTTAGCAAGGAGGCCTCCTCGACGTCTCACTTTCCACGTGGAACAAGTCCCATCCCTGCCCTGTCCCCGTTCCTAGCCCACCCCCAGTCCCATCAGGCCCAGGAACCCGGCTCGCCGCCCCTCCCTCAGCGAGCAGACAGGCGTCCAGAGGCTCAGCCCACCCACACCCAGGCCCCTCGGCTCCCTCCACAAAGGCAAACAAAGGCGACCTAATTATGTGGTATTTCCCTTCTCTGGTGGCTAATGGCACCGGAGCATGTGTGACATTTCACTCTCTCTCCTCCGTTATTCTTGCTTATTATCTGGCTGCTGCCGAGCTCTGGGCTGAGGCTGGCACTGACCGCGCCCCCCTCCCTTCCCCGCTTTGCCTCTGTCCCTTTCCTCTCCCCGCGGCCGGCCCCCCTCCATCTCCTGGGAGGGGCAGCAAGCTTGTCCCTGATCCCCTGGGCCCTCCCAGGGAGCAGGACCCAGCGGAGGTCTGGGCTGGGTGGGGCTGCCTCGGTCCTCAGGACCCCTATGTCTTGCCTCAGCTCAGCCGCAGCCTCGCAGAAGAGGCCTCTGAGGTGTCCCTGTCCACTCTGTGCCTCAGTTTCCCTATAGCTGTACCACGAAGGGGTGGGACTCGATCCCCAAAGGTTCCCCCTGCTCTGACATTGAAGGTGAAGGCTTGGGGGAGGGGTTTATGCGGGTGGGGGGCGCAGGCTGTGGGTATTCCCCGCGAGAGGGGGTGGGCTTGGGCCAGGGTCGTGGCAGAGCCAGGGCGGGGGCAGTCGTGAACACGCTGGAGTGTCATATGAGGGCAGCGGGGCCTTGACTGCAACACACACAGTCTTTGAAAACGCCAACTCTGTTTTTCTTCCAAATAATCTTCATTTTTAAAAAAATTACAAGAAAGAAAGCAAAAAACATCACACTTCCTCTTGTCTCCCCTAGAGGCAGCTCTGTGAATAGTTTGCTGTGTACCATTGCCAACTTTTTCTGAGGCGCATTTGTTCTATATATTCTTATACACAGGCTTTTTTAAAACACAAAAATGGGGTCATGGCATACATATCAATCGGCCTCTTGCTTCTCCCCTCGCCGACATCTCCCAGGTCAGCACATAAGAGTCAATCTCATCGTTAAACGGTCGCAGGACGTTCCGTTGTACTGCTGGACCACCAGCCCCGTGCACAGGGACGTGCATTGTCACCAGTTTGGGGCTGTAGCAGTTTTTCATACTATAAATAATGGTTACCTGACAACCCCAAAACATAGTGTCTTAAAACAGCGTCCATTATGTCCCGAGCCTGCAAGGGAGCCAGAGGATTGGCTGGGGGCTGCAGGTCCCGGGTGGCCTGGCCTGCGATGACTCGGGCCTTTCCCTGGTGGTCTCTGCCCGGCAGCAGGCTGGCCTGGGCTCATCCTCATGGGGGTAGCAGGTTGTCCAGAGAGCAGATGGCAACATGCCAGAGCTCTTTAGATCCACACGTGCGACTGGCACATGGTCACTTCCGCCACATCCCACTGGCCAAGGCTAGTCCGGAGGCCAGTCCAGATTCAAGGGGTGGAGAAACTGATGCCACCTCTTAATGGACGGAGCTGCAAAGCGACATTGGAAAAGGGCAGATACAGGGAGGTGTGGCAACTTGGGGCCGTCTTTGTGATTGATCTGCCAACGAGGCCGTCACAAGCATTCCATAACGAACAACCCACTTCTGTCCGTTCCACCAGGCTGGTATTTCTGCAGATGCCAAAGGGGGGCTTGGGGGGGGCTGAGGCTCTTGCATTCTTGAGGGATGGTGTTATTAACTGCAAAATGATCCCCCAAAGTTGTCACCAAGAGTGAACTTCCAAAGCAGATAAATTGGAGGAGGGATGGAAAATCTTTACAGAGCCTTCCAGACTCAACTGATTCACTCCAGGATCTGTTACTGACACCTGCCAACCTCAAAAGTCAGGGGAAAAAATAATGATAACGATCACTGTAGAAGACTCAGGGGGCCTGACTAGGTGGCAACCCAGCACTCCTGCCTCTGGGTTCAGCAGCCTGGCCTTCCCAGCCTCAGTCCTGACATTTAAGTCTTTAATCCATGTTGAGATCATTTTTGTGTATGGTGTGAGGAAAGGGGTTCGACTTCATAGTTTTGCATGTGGATACCCAGCTGTCCCAGCATCATTTGTCGAAAAGACTGTCCTTTCCCCCACTGAATCATATTGGCTCTCTTTTTGAAAATCAGTTGACCATAGATGTGATGGTTTCTTTCTGAATTCTCCTGTCTATTCCATTGATCTATGTCTGTCCTACGTCAGTAGGACAAAGTCCCCTGTGCTCCACCTATTCACCCTTCCTCCTCGCAACCCCGGCAACCACTGGTCTTTTAATGTCTCTATAGTTTTGCCTTTTCCAGAATGTCATACAGTTGGAATTATATGATATATAGCCTCTTCAGATTGGCTTCTTTCACTTAGTAATATGAATTTAACATTCCTCCAACAAGCCATTCCTTTCCATGGCTTCGTCACTTGCTTCTTTTTAGCGCCGAAAAATATTCCATTGTCTGGATATACTATGGTTTATCTATCCAGTCACTTGCTGAAGGACATCTTCATTGCTTCCAAGTTTTGTCAATTATGAAGAAAGCTGCTATAAACATCCATGTGTAGATTTTTGTGTAGACATAAGTTTTCAATTTATTTAGGTAAATACCAAGAAGCATGACTGCTGAATTGTATGGTAAGAGCATGTTTAGTTTTATAAGAAATTGCCAAACTGTCTTCCAAAATGGCTGTACCATTTTGCATTCCCACCAGCAGTCACTTGCACTTTTATATAAATTTTAGGATCATCTTGTCAGTGTCTACAAAAAGCCATGTGAGATTCTGGTAGGGATTGAATTGAATCTGTACATCAATTTAAGGAGTATTGTACTCTCAACCATGTTGTCTTCCAATCCATGAACATGGGATGTCTTTCCATCTATTTCAATCTTCTTTAATTCTTTCAGAATGTTTTTATAGTTTTCAGTGTACAAGTTTTATACCTCATTGGTTAAATTAATTCTTATTTTATTCTTTTTGAAGGTCTTATAATGGAATTGTTTTAATTTTATTGTCTCTTGCTAGTATATAGAAATACAATTGATTTTTGTATGTTGATCTTGTACCTTCTGCTCTTGATTGTTTAGTCCAATGTTTCCCAAATATATCCGATCAAGGGAAATCTTGTTCCAAGTAACATTAATTAACATCTCTCAGAATTAATGTTCCTCAGGGCACCATTGGTGAACACTAATCCAGCCCCATACAATTGCCTTGTACTTCCCCAGTGATCCATGTGGCCCCAGGCTTTCAGGCCTTTGTTCATGCTGTGCTCTCTCCAAGGAATGTCCTCCCACCTGATCTGCTTGGAAAACTCCTATGTCTACTTCTGAAGCTCACTCAAGTCTCTCCTGCTCTGTGCCTCTTACCCTGCTGCCCACCTCCCCACCCCACCATTGGACCACCACTTCTGTGCTGGTTTGTCCTTGTCTGTTTACATATCCACCTCCCTCTTAGGGCTGTGAGTGCCCTGCGGGCATGCTCAGAGTAGGCAGCAATGTGCTCGTGGCATGAAGGGTTGACTAAAGGAATGACAAGAAGTGAGAGGTGGTTACAGAGACCCTGTCTGCTCTCTCTCCCTGTTGTCCCTCTCCCTCTCCCTCTTCCCTGTCTCCCTTGCCTTCCTGGCTTGCTCTTGGTCCACGTACTCGTTGCAGGGCCTAGTGCAGTCCTGGGTCTGGCCCTGCCAAGCTCAGAATCCTTGTCCAAATCCACACTCAGGGCCAAACTCCAGCTGCTCTTTGGCCTGATATCACCTGTCCTTCCAGCCACCCCCAGCTCTAGCCAGAAAAAACCTCCTGGGAGGGCTCAAGGGACTTGCTTTCCCATGGACAGCAGTGGCAGACCTGGAAATTTCATTCTATCCTCCTTTGCTTCTCGGAGACTACCCATGGCCACTGTCTGCCAGTGTCACCCTGGCCAGTCCTGAAAGTCTGGAAGGGAATGCAGGGCATGGCAAGTTGTTCCCTGCATCTGTCAGAGGTAGCATTCAGCAGGCGCCGGAGATAGAAGCCTCAAGGCACAGGGGGCAGGTAATGTGCTAGCTGTATACCTGGTATGCAACTCTCATGGGGTACTAGTGCCAAAAGTCCCTTCTGAGCTGGTTTGGGAACCACCCTGGGGAAGTCACAGGCCACTGACCACTCCCTCCACTCCGGCCAGGCCAGGCTCCTCCCTTCCCTCTCCCCATCCTCCCGCTCCTTCAGGGCTCCTCCTGGAGCCTGCCTAGGTGAGCTGAGCCTGCTCTCTGCACAGCCTCTCTGTCCAGCCTGGCCCATGAGCCCCCAGACGACAGAGCTCAGCTCCCTGCAGCCTCCCCTCTGTAAGGTTTTTTGGAGTAGCCGGTGTCAGAGAAAGAAAGACGAGCAGAGTTGAAAGGGATAAGTAAAGAGGCTTTATTGGGGCGCTCCCGGGTGGGGGTAACGAGTCCCTAGAAAGAGAGAGAGAGGGACCCGGGCGAGCCTCCCAGTCCCACGAGTGGAACTCGAGACGCCGCCCCGCCCAGAAGTCTGAGTGGGTTTATATAGGTTTTTAGGGTTGGGGGATGGGAGCTTCTTCGGCCAGGAGATGTCCTTGGCGAGAGGAGTAAGGAATGTCTTTGTTTCAGTTTGGGGGCGGGTATTGAGGAATAGGAGGGGTCTCTTCTTTTTTCATTAGGGAAGGGAGGGGTACCTGCCACCAGCCTTACACCCTCTATCCTGGCCTCCATGCTGGGCACCCTGGAACAGCTAGGGGTCACTGGGGGGCTTTAGCATTCCCATCACTGCACACAGCAATGATAAGACCTGTTGTTTAGTGTGTCAGATAGCAAAGTCTTTATACTGGACTCATCACCTCAGTTGATCCCTACAACCATATGAAGTTAGTACCACCGATATCCCATTTTACAGAAGAAGAAATGGAGGCTCATCCCTTGGGAGTCATTTGCCTAAAGTCTCACAGCCATGACTCACTTGTGGAGACGTCCTCTCACCCACCGCGCCACACCGCCTTGGGACAGCCCGCCCAGGCCCAGAGTGCAGGGGCTGCGCCAGGAGGGCATGAAGGGCGGGTCTCTGGAGGTACTCGAGGAGGAGGGACCAAAGGACCAGTTAGGCGAGGCAATCTCTCTAAGTTCCCTTGCCCCTGAACACTGACGATCCTGGCACACAGTGGGTGCTCAATAAATGCTGACCAGGGAATGACAGCATGTATGAAACCCGAGGGTCTGAGGTTACACGATCAGCTGCAAGTCCAGCATGGAGATGTGGCATCTGGCGGTGCAGGGACGGTGCAGCGCTGGCACCGGGCGGCCTTATCAGGAAGGAGGCTGGGCACCTGCGCCACCTTCCCAAGCCCCGCCAGGGCAGATTAGCCCCCAGCCGGCCGGCCGGGAGCTTGGCAGACGCAGAGGCTGGCCCGCTATCTCCCTGCACTCCTCGGGAAGCAAGCCTTTATCAGCAAAGGCTGCCTCTGAAAGCCCTGATTGTCAAGCACCGTCCCATCAAAGGGGCCGAAAGGCAGGCGGCCCCCACCCCACTTCTCCCCAGCAGGCTCTGCTGGCTCCCCACGATGACGGGCGGGTGTATATTTTAAAATATCTAAATGCAGCTGAAAATAAAAATTATTTACACTCCCCAGCCAAGCTGGCAGGCCGCTTTAAAGTGTGCGCTGCCGGCGTCCCTCCCCCAGTCCCTCCCTCGCTGATACAGGGCCATAAACACGGCTGACACGTTTATAATAACCTTTCCTCCCGCTCCTTCCTCCCGCTCCCGGGCTCCCGTCTTGGCCTCTCACTCACGCGCCGTGAGGGATAATTTTTTATTATTCTGCCATTAGCAGAGAATAGAGAGTTTGACGGGGGGAATAAAACGTCAAAGCATTTAGAAATAGAGGACAAAAAAACAAGCTGGCAACTTTTATTTTTCCACGTCAGCGGCGGCTGTTGGGATGTCACCATCGCGCACAGGCTTTGGAAATTTCTTTTCCAATATCTCCCCCTCCCCCACCTCCATTTTGTTTCCCACCTTCTGTCTCAAGGGGTCAGAGCCAAGTCCACGGGGCTAGCCGGGCTTCCCAGCGGGCTGCTGCTGGAGCCGGGCCCACGCGGGAGGCCGTGTGGCATTCCTCCGGACAGACGGATGTGACGCGGGGGCTCTGCCCCCCGGGCCTGGGCATGCCTGGCGAGCAGGTGCGGACGCTGCAGTCTGCAAGAGTCTGTTTATGTGAGGAGGTGAGGGCAGCCAGGGGTCTTTGGAACAGCTTGGCCTCATGGACACATGGGGACAGGCTGTGTGCAGAACCGGGAGGAGTGGTGGCACACAGGCTGGAGTCCCAGAAGCAGGTGCCAAAGTACAGCAGAGCTGGGGTGAGGGGCCTGGGGATGCCCACAGACCTCCCCAGCAGAACCTGGGCAGCGGGGAGGGGAGAAGGATGCGGTGGGGCAAAGGGAATCTGCCTTCCCACGGGGTGTGGGCAGAAGGGGGCAGTGAGGCATCCCCTCTATACGAAAGGGGCTTTGGCTGGGCATGGTGGCTCACGCCTGTAATCCTAGCACTCTGGGAGGCCAAGGCAGGAGGATCGCTCGAGGTCAGGAGTTCGAGACCAGCCTGCGCAAGAGCGAGACCCCATCTCTACTAAAAATAGAAAGAAATGATTTGGACAGCTAAAAATATATATAGAAAAAAAAAATTAGCCAGGCATGGTGGTGCATGCCTGTAGTCCCAGCTACTCGGGAGGCTGAGGCAGGAGGATTGCTTGAGCCCAGGAGTTTGAGATTGCCATGAGCTAGGCAGATGCCACGGCACTCTAGCCCGGGCAACAGAGTGAGACTCTGTCTCAAAAAAAAA
>JAQIFY010003418.1:0-12558 GCA_028533085.1 Varecia variegata | reverse complement strand
CTACAGGCATGCGCCACCATGCCCAGCTAATTTTTTCTATATATATTTTTAGTTGGCCAGATCATTTCTTTCTATTTTTAGTAGAGGCGGGGTCTCGCTCTTGCTCAGGCTGGTCTCGAACTCCTGAGCTCAAACAATCCGCCCGCCTCGGCCTCCCAGAGTGCTAGGATTACAGGCGTGAGCCACCGCGCCCGGCCGCACAGAAGAAATTTCTGAGATGGCTTTGTCTGTGGATGTATTAGAACATCTCATCCCAGTTCTGAGTTTTTGAATTGCAATCTTTCCTAGCATGGTATCCAATACTGATAATATAAAAAAATTAGACTGTCAGTTATTAAATCTGTTTGGATGAATTTCCAACCCTATATTTTTCTACTACATTGAGCAAATAATAGTCAAAAATCACAATGAAGAAAATGGGATTGAGATTTATTGATGGCTCCCTTCTACTTGGGAGTCATAACTGTTAAATGATCAATAAGGAAGTACAATAAATCAAACTGAATGAAATTCCTCCTATCCAAAAGAAAAAAAGATTAAGAAATTCAAATTTGAAAGCCCAATTTTGTAGTTTTAATAGCAGACTATAAAAGCACACATGTAATACCTGCCCAAAGCCAAAAGTTTAAGACAAGTAAGTGAAAAGAAGTTACATTCTGATTTTCCAGAAAGGAAAATATTGCCACTCCTTTAAATAGATATCCAGTCATTTAGCCAAAGACAGTCCCAAAATCAATGGCAAGGCAACTGCCTGTCTATGCCTATACAAGTACACTCAACCAATGAGGATAGGAGAGAAAATAATTACAATCTGTCCTCACATGCTTCTTGCTGCTTAAGCAACATTTTTCTTTTAAAAACAGTGAATCACTCTCCTCTGAAAAAAGAACTGTTTATTTGAGCATGCTGCATTTCCTTCCCCCTGCCCCATCTTGTCTATTTGCATGTGTGTGCACACATATGCATATATACATATATACATATATACACGTTATTATGTTTCTAAACCATCTGAGAGTAAGTAGTATACATAATTCCCCTTTACTTGTTAAAACTTCAGTGTGTATTTCCCTTGAACAAGAATGTCATCATATATAACCACAGCATAGTTATCAAAATCAAGACATTGAACATTGATATAATACTTCTAGTTTCATCAATTGTTCCAATAATGTCTTTTATAGTTATTTTCCCCCTTCGTTCAGGATTCAACCCGAGATAACACCTTGCTTTTAGTTGTTATGTCTCTTTAGTCTCATTTAATCCAAACCAGTTACTCACCTTTTGTCTTTCTCAATCTTAACATTTTTTAAAAGAACAAGCCAGTTACTTCGTAGGATACCATGCAACTTGGATTTGTCTGGTGTTTTTTCATGGTTAGATTAGATTCAAGTTGTGCATTTTTAGCAGGAATATCAAAAAATGGTACTGGGCCCTTCCCATGGAATCATCTCAGGATCCTCTAATGTTGGTTTGTCCCACTAATGGTGATGCTCACTTTGTTCACTTGGTAAAGGTGGCATCTGCCATTTGCTCCACTGCAATGTTACCATTTTCTTTATATAATTAATGGACAATTTGGGAGGATACTATCCTTTGAAACTTTGAAAACTATTTCTCATCAAATTTTTACCCATTACTTTTCACATCTATTAATGATCCTTTCCTAGAAATTACAAAATGGTAGTTTTTTAACTTTATCAGTCCTCATTCTGTCTACATTTATTACTAATAGTTTGATTTCCACTGTAAGGAAGAGTTTCCTCTACCCCCTGTCCCATTTATTTGTCTATTTATTTATTTATTTATTTGTTGTTAGTATAGACTAACAAATTCTTGTTTTATTCAATGTGTTATAATCCATTAATATCTTTTTTTGATGCTAAAATCCACAGATACTTTAAATATGGTGGGAAAAACAAAGGTCACTTCTCAAATGTGAAGAAACTAAGACAGCTTTGACTGTAAAAGAAATTACTAAGAAAACAGACAAATTTAGTTTTGATTTCCTGCCTTCCAAAAAGAGTCAAATGTCAATAGAGAAAGCTTAGTGGAAATGCTAAAAATAAGAAAATAAAAATTCATCATACAATTGGATATTGATGAGAAAGGGACAAGCCTTGAAATTATATTCTAGTGCCCATTATTGTCTGTGCCTTCATAAAAACTTTCACTCTCTGAATTTTATCTTTCTGGACTTTCTTTCAAGAAGGCATAAGGTCCACACACGCTGTCCTACCAGTTCAATCACTCTCTCACAGACCACTTGCCATGTGCATTCACTGAATTGCTGCTGGAGATCGCAGTTATAATCACGGTTGGTTTTCAAATTTAATCCAGAAAAACATTTTAGATGCCATCATAAGCCTTCCTTTTATGAATACAAGAAACCCAAGTGCAATAGTTCATTCTTCAAATGATTTTTCTTTTTAATGGACATACTATATCTTAGATTTCTATTCCTTCTAGATCAGATGTTCTTTATTTTATGAATTTGAAGCCCTGAGATTTTATTCAATGTTATTGTATATTCAGTGCTTGAATTTAACATGGAAGTATTACTATTCTTACTTCTCAAAAGTAGTTCCAAAATGGTCACCACTATCGATTAAATAGCTAGCATTTACTGAGCACGTACTATTTGCCAGTGAGCACTTACTATTTGCCAGTGACCCTGCAAAGCGTTCACATTCTTTCTTTCCTCTAATTCTTAAAATCACAAAAGGAAATAAATTCGTATGAGGACATTGAGGCTGACGGCCTGAGGCACCTGTCCAATGTCCCACAGCTTAGTGTATGTCTCAGGTAGGTAATTGTGATGAAGCTCCAGCCAGTCTGTCTCCAGAGTCTTGACCAATATGCTATAAGGCCCCTGAGAGGCATGCAGAAGGAGGGGTTTTTCCTCTAATTTCAAAACCAGAATCCTTGATTCCAGCCCGCTGTTTGATGCTGCACCTCCTGAGCCATACTAAGGAGAAGTCACTCCCCAGGATGGGGATTTAAGCTGGACTGCTTGAACAGCTTAGGCTGCAAACCTCAGGTTTATTTTGGATTCATCTTTCTCCCTCTCCTTCCCTTCCTTCTCCCCATATCCAATTAGGCACCAAATACTAGCAATTCTGCCTCCAAACTGTACCTTAGATCCATTCTCTCCTTTCTACTGACCCTCCGCTGGTGACACCACTCACTACTCACCTCCCTGCCAGGTTTTCCACCTCCTCTCTCCTCCCATTCACACTTCTTACCCACAATAGGAAAGTTGTCTTGAAAAGCTCGGATCATGGCACTCGCCTGCTCAGAAACCCTTAAAGGATCCCCAATGCTTACAACATAAAATCCTTGTTTGACAGGCTGGCATTCAGAGAGGCCTGTCATTTGGTCCTTCCTCCCTCTCCAGAGTACTAATTCCCAGTCCAGCCTCTCCCCCCTCACTCCACACACACTGCCCTTGCAGTTTCCCAAGCTGTCCTTCCACATTCCAGCTTGCTGCTTTTATTCAACTGTCCCTCTACCTGGAACATCCTTCTTCTTCCACTTCTCTCTCCCTCTTCCTCACTCCTCAATCTTCATCCCTATCATTGATCCCAATTTCTTCTTGTCAAAGACCTACTTAGTGTTTAGTGAAGGTCAGGCCAGGCTTAAAGGGGTCAAGCCAGGCTATAAATTATCTATTATATATGAGATACTTCAAAACTCAGTGTTCGCAAAGGGACTGCCTTAGTCAGATTTAATCTCTCCTTCCTACCTAAGCCTGTTTCATTCCATGTATGATTCTAGTGCTGTACTTAACAAATTCTGCCTTGTATTGTGCTTCCATCTTCCCACCAGACTGTGAATGCTTGAGAAGTGAAAGCCATCTTAAACATCCTTGTTTGCTCACAAGCATATGTTGAACTGAGTCTCTAGTTATTGGTGGAAAAATGGTTATAGGAAGATAGTAATTTTTATTTGTCTATAATAGGCAAAAGTTATGACACAAACATATATATCTCAAATACCTATATTTTCTATATGTATATATACACACACAGAATTATATTAACATATAATTACGTATGTGGGTATATATAACTAATAGTCAGTAGGTACTAATAAATATCTACCAATTAAAGAAATTAAAGATGTCACATATAAATAGATATTAATTATAAAATTTTGTAAATCACACTTTCATTTGAAATTTGGCATACACCCATCTTTATTTCATGACATATTTATAGAACCTACATGGTTCTCTTCAATTACAAGATGAATAGATAGATTAAAAATGTGAAATAGGCCAGGAATGGTGGCTCATGCCTGTAATCCTAGCACTATGAGAGGCCAAGATGTGAGGATTGCTTGAGGCCAGGAGTTCAAAACCAGCCTGAAGAAGAGCGAGACCCCCATCTCAGCTAAAAATAGGAAAAAAAAAGTTAGCCAGGTGTGGTGGTGTGTGCTTATAGTCCCAGCTACTTGGGAGGTTGAGACAGGAGAATTGCTTGAGCCCCAGGAGTTTGATACTGAAGTGAGCTATGATGACATCACTGCTCTCTAGCCAGGACAACAGAGCAAGGCCCTGTCTTTAAAAAAAAAAAAAAGAAAGAAAGAAAGGAAAGAAAAAAGAATTCTAATCAAAGAGTTATTCATAACAATAAAAAATTAGAAAAATCTAAATTATTAAATAATAAAGAAATAACATCCATATAGTGGAATATTTTGTAATCATTAAAAATAACATCTTCAAAAGTTATTTAATAATGTGGAAAATGATCAAAGGTAACAAGATAAAAAACTACATTGAACTATGATGAACCTCTTTTTGTGAAAATTGGTGAGATAACAGGTAATTTTTTTTCTTTATACACATCTACTTTTCCCAAGTTTTTACACTGACAAAATAGTTTTTATTCTTTAAAACCCAAAATGGAAATAAAAAATGATATTTAATTGTCTTATTCCCAGTAGGAACCAAGACTCAAAGACCAAACAAGTCAGTTTTTTATTTCCTCAGAGAGTGAAAACGACGACTTCAAGAAACCGCCAGAATGCTGCTGTAAGCTCCCATTTCAAAGAAATGGTGTGGTGTTTGTAATGGATAAATTTGAAGAGACAGCCAGTATTATTCTTATCTGTGATATATCATTTCTGCCTCTGATATGGTCTTTAAAAAGAAAAAAATCCACTTCCACTTCCCTTTAACTCTCTACAACTGTACGGACACCAGTTGGTAATAAAAACATCCTTAAAACCATGTGCCTCATTATTTCACAGCTCCTAACCATAAATAATAGTCTCATCTTTTGAGATTATAAATTATTAACATGAAAGTAGTGTCAAATTATGAAAAGCCATTGGATGAATCTGTGACCTTGTTTGACAGCCACTGGCTTGAGTGACAGCCTGCAAGACAGTGTGGTCAAAGCTGATATGGACTAGCCAAGACAAGCTCTCTCCTACTCACCAACTTGCTTTGGTTTAAAACCAGATGAAACACATCTCTGAGAAGAAAAAAGTCTGTTCCATTCTAGAGCTCTGTTTGGGGTAACAGGTGTACCTTGGAAAATAGGAATACTCTTAACTTTTAACAGTTAACAAATCACTTTCCATGTATTAAACCTAAACACTTGCCATTTTTCTAGAATTGCTGAAATACTTGGAATTTTTTTGCAACATAAAATAGCTTCTAGTTTTAGTGCAAGAATGAAGAACATTTATTTACAAAGCAATATGGGAAAGATCATACTCATTTTGTCTTACTCTTTGTAGTGAATAACATTTGACTAAATGATACAAATATCAGAGCAAAAAAAAAAAACCAGAAAATAAAAACACATAATCAGAACTTGACTCTCATTTTCATTTAGCAACTGTGGACCTAGCTCTGAATTCTGCAGACACATCCTCCCTCAACATTGCCTTCCTTTGGGAAAGCCACATCTTTGCTCAGCTTATGGCAAAAGATGCTAATTTGATCACAAGGATTCCTTTTAATGCAAAGAATGAATTGTTTTTAGACCACTGGTGATTAATGTGAGTATTGATTAGCTGATCAATAAGGCCACAGTGTCTAATTATTGATAATCCCTCTCCAAATGAAAGATCGAGTGTAAGGAGTCCTAGTTACAGAGTTCAAAATATAAAGTGATTCAATGTGATGCCTGGTAATTGAAAGTCAAACTAATTCCATAAATTAAATCACAACAATCCATAACATTTACCTGATAAATCCTTTGGAAGCTGTATTTAACTTTCACTATTCTGGACTATTTTCCCCCTCACAAAGCCATCTGAATGTCTTAAAGCACACAATTTGTTGAGGGAAGTAAAAATCATTCTAAAGTGATTTATCTTTATGAAGTAAGGGATCCAATGTCACCACCACATATTTAAAATAATGGCTTCAACTCTGTATCACATCATAGAATGAAGAATAAAGAAAACTTACTGTGAATGCTCAAGAGAACAAAGGCTGTCCCTGATACTTAGACTCACAGACCTGGAAAGAACTTCAGAGATCATGTAATCACCCTCTCACTTGCCTACAGTTGAAGGGACCTGACAACTGTCATGCAGCCAGCCAGAGGGCAGGACAGGATGGAGGATCTAGGTCTGTTATAACTGCTGCCCTTTCCTACTGCGTACAGAGTATATAAGCACTATTCTGTACCAGGGTCAAAAATTTACTCGTATGGTCAATGGCTATGTTGTGCAATAACAATAAAGCTTCTTTTATATTCTGAGACAGATCTCAGCTTGCTCCAGTGCCCCTGCATTTCCGCTGGTGATGCAGGGCCAAGATGGGGAGAACTCGATAATGAAAGATAACTCTCCTTCCATTTGAGTTTGCCTCAGTCTCCTTTAGGTACATGCCCAATTTGGAAAATTTCTTCCTTCTCCCTTGCTCCTTCTCAAGATGGTATCTGAGTCTATGAGGAGCTTAGGTGGCCCCATGGCAGTGCGGGGGCTTTGGGTGTGTGTGGGGTTTTGGCTGTCCACTGGAACTCACTGCAGGTCTGATCCCCAGGAACCTGTACTGGTCACTACTAGGGCACAGCTGCTCCTGCCTAGTATTGTTTTTCTTCTTCCTTTTTTTATTTTGCATTTTTTATTTTGATGCATTTGATCCATGCAAAATAATCTATGTATATATGTGAATTAGAACACTCGTGAATCCATAACCAACATAAGAAATGGAATATAATCAGTCTTTTTGAAATCCCCTATCAATCTCTTCTCAATCTCCTCCACCTGCTTCCACCCAACTGGTAACTACTTTCTTAAGTTTTCTGTTTATAATTCCTTTGCTTATCTGTATGAATTTACAATATGGGCATATGTGCCTAAAAATATAGTTTTTTGTTTTTTTTGTCTTTGAATATCATATCATGGTTCATGTTGTATGTATGCTTTATGGCTTACTTTTTTTCACTCAACATTCTAAGATTCATCTATTCTTATCTCCATGAATTCTTAAGCTAAAGCCCAAGATGGTGAGAACAGAGTCTCTGAGAAACCCAGATTACAATTTTATTTTGCCTTTGCTCCTCAAAAAATTTCCCTTCCTCCCACTGTGGCGAGATTTCCACATCCTCCTCCTATCTGGTGAGAACATCTCTTTCATCATATTTTGTCCTCTCTGCACCATGTATTTATAGTAAAACTCTATTACACATACATTAATCAGGCAAGGCTGTTTATATATAAAGTGAAGCTTTATAAAATTTAGAAAATCTTTCTCTTTTACAAGAAAGCCTACCTTTTTGACTTCTGCTTCAAGCTAAAACAGAGTAGTTTGTATCAATCTAACCTCACGATAAAATACCTAAAAAACTGGACAAAGTTGTTTTTTTTTTTTTTAAGCAACTGCTTGAAGCCATCAAAGAGCAACCAAGGCATCCCAGACTTGAGGAGCCATGATCCCAGAAAAAAGAGAAATGCATTAAGGGTGAGTTTGACTTTCCCTGCCTTCTCTTATTGTAAAGCATTTGCCAATTTGTAAGAGGTTCAAGTGAGAGGCTGGAAAGAAAGTGCCAGCTGAGAGTTCATGTCAATAAATAGAGGGGTCAATTAAGTATCCATATGGAGGAAAAATTAATCTTGACTCTCTACCTTGTACCATACACAGAAATCAACTCCAGATAGATTTTAGACATAAATGGGACAAATAAGACACAAAGCTTTCAGGAGATGACATAGGAGAACATCTTCATGGGATTGTAGTGGACAAGGATTTCTTAGACAAAATAGAGAAGAATAAATCAATCATAAAGGGAAAGATTGATCAATAAGACCACTTTAGGATGAGTGTGGTGGCTCACACCTATAATTCCAGTGCTTTGGGAGGCTGAGGCAGAAGGATCTCATGAGGCCAGGAATGCAAGGCCAGCCTGGGCAACATAGCAAGATCCCATCTCTACAGAAAATAGAAAAAATAGCCAGGTGTGGTGGCACACTCCTGTTGTCCTATTTACTAGGGAGGCTGAGGCAAGAGGATCACTTGAGCCTAGAAATTCGAGGCTGTAGTAAGCTATAATCACACCACTGCACTCCAGCCTAAGCAACAGTGCAAGAACTTGTCTCTACAAAAAAAAAAAAAAAAAAACCAACACTTTAAAATTAAAAATGTTTTTCATGAAAAGACACCTCTTTAAGAAAGTAAAAAGGCAAGCCAATAGTGGAAGAAGATAACCTACAAGATATATAACTGACAAAGGAATTATATATGAAGCTATAGGGATCTCCTACAAATCAACAAGAAACAAAACTGACAAAACGATTTTAATGGGAAAAGCAAACAAACCCGAAAAACCACTTGAGTAGGCATTTTACAAAAAAGGGTAGATAAATGACCAATAAGTATATAAAAAGTGGTCAACATCATTAGTCAATAGGGAAAAAGCAAATTAAAACCACAATGAGATCCCACTATCCATGCAACAAAATAGCTAAAATGGGGAGGGAAGGTCACAGTGGTAAGTGTTAGCACCTGTAATTTTCATCCACTGTACTGAAAAAGAAATTGTGGTATATTCATAAAATGAAATACTACATATCAATGAAATTGAAAAAGCTAATACTATATACAATAAATCTCACAAACCTAATTTTGAGGGAAAGAATTCAGATAAAAAGGATGAGCCATTTTATATAAAGTTCAAATATAGGCAAAATGAGTCTATGGTGACAGAAGTTAGACTATCATGTTACTTTGGTGGTGAGTCAGGAGTGAGAAGGAGCAGAGAGACTTCTGGATGCCGGTGATGACCTTTATCTTGAGCTGGATAGTGGTTACACAAGTATATGCACTTTGTAAAAAATCAGCAAGCTGGACACTTAACAATTTGTACACTTTTTGTCAGTACGTTATGTTCAATTCAAAAGTTTACTTTAAAAAGAGAGAACCTATCTTTTGAGACAATTATCTTAATATGGATCAGAAGTCCTATTTCAGAATTTAAAAGCTAAACATTGAATCTTTCTCTTTTCATTCTGTTATAACAGTCTTAAGCTTCCCCAAAGCATTGGATGCCTCTGGCTGGATAGGAGAAGAATCATGTAAAAGGAAGGACAAAAAGGAAAAGAACATTAATATATTTCAAAAATATTATCCCAGTTATATTTTTTTGTAAAGCCCAAAATCAAAAGAACAGAAACTGTTGCAAATTAAAACTGTGATATGATTCTTCAAGATAATGGTAAAAATATCTTTCAGAGCATATGCTTTGTAGTAATAAGGATATTTAAAAATAGACTTTCTATATGGTATGGGTATATATGCATTCTGCAGGAAAATTTGGGAAAAAGTGTACCCTATTTGACCTAACAATGGCATTCCCAGAAATCTGACTTAAAGAAAAGAGGATCTGTGCAGGAATTTATCTACAAAGCTTTCCTTTGCAATTTTGTTTAAAATGTAAAGAAATGTGGAAAAAAATCTATCCAGCAGTAGAGAAATTATGATACATTTATATATAAAATTGTAGAAAAATTATGTATTGAGAAAGAATATTTATACTTTATTTTTTACTTTTTTAAATTTTGTATTTTAATTGACAAATAATAGTATATTTTGGGGGTACAATGTGATATTTTGATATATTTACACATTGTGGAATGGTTATATTAAGCTAATTAACATATCCATCACCTCATATACTTATTTTTTTGTAGTAAGAACACTTAAAATCTATTTTTTAAACAATTTTGAAGTATGCAATACATTATTATTAGTTATGGTCACTTTGCTGTACAATAGATCTTTTTTTGTTTTGTTTCATTTTTTTCATTTGCATTTTTTTTTTATTTCAGCATATTACAAGGGTACAAATGTTCAGGCTACATACATTGCCCTTGTGCAACATATCTTGAAAACTTATTCCTCCTGTCTAACTGGAACTTTGTACCCTTTGGTCAAATTCTCCCCATTGTCCACCTCCCCACACCCGCCTCTGGTAACTACCATTCTACTCTTTATTTCTAGAAGTTCAACTTCAGATTCCACATTAAAGTGAAATCATGTGGTATTTGTCTTTCTGTGCCTGGCTTATTTCATTTAGCATAATGTCCTACAGGTTCTCTCATATTGTCAAAAATGGCAGGATTTCCTTCTTTTTAAAGGCTGACTAGTATTCCCTTATGTATATTGTACCACATTTTCTGTATCCATTCATCCATTGATGGACACGGTTTATTCCATATCTTGGCTATTGTGAATGATGTTACAATGTTTATACTTTATTATATGTAGGGAAAAGCAAGCAGTTAAACAAAAGTAGACATCATAGGATTCAATTTTGTTCATATACATTGAAGAACAGTCCAGAAGTGCATACTTCAAAGAGGAGGTATTACTTCTGGATGGTGGAGTCATTCATTCATTGATTAATTCAATATTTACTCTATTTATTTATTCAATACACCCAGCCCGATGTTAGGGAAGGAGTGTACAAAGATAGACAAATACTCTGCCATTATGGAGATTAAAGCCTGGAAGAAGCTACAATATATCACTCATCTTATCCCTCTAGCAGCCAACTGAGCAGAGGCCCCTAACCCATCACAGACACCAGAGTTGTTCAAAGCATTCACAGTCAAGAAATGAAGGTCTTTTTACATGAAGTTTCTCAGCTACAATTTAAGGACCTTTCCAATGGCTGTTTGCTCAGCAAAGGTGAGAAAGAGCTGGTCACCTCCCATCTCTAGTTGCTCCACACTAGAAATGGAAATCTGACTCGGGTGGGGCAAAGGCAATATATGTAACCTAAAAATTTGTAGGTATATGCTGAATATTATATGCTGAAATAAAAAAAATAAAATAAAATAAAATAATTTTTAATAATTTCTAACAGCCAAGAGGGTCATGGGGTGATTTTTGTTTGTGTTTGAGTTTGTTTTACATGCTAAGGCCAGCCTCAACATATAAAAAGAGCAGAGCAGAGGTATAATCAAAATGAGAAATTTCAGAGTGAGATTTATGTTTTCTCACTTTATTTATCCTTGATCTGAGTACCCATGGAATAATATTTCTATAACTTTAGACATAACAGAATTATAACCTAGTGTTTAAAAGCAGAGACATTGGGACCAGGCTTCCAGATTCAAATTCTATATCTATCATTTTTGAGTTTTGTGACTTAGGGCAAGTTACTTAAGATCATTAAGCCTTAGTGTCCTCATCCATAAAATGGAGGTTATAATAGTAAATTCAGTTTGCTCTTGTGAGGATTACATGTGATGATGTAAAGTTCTGTGACAGGGCCTTACTAAAAAGCAAATTCTCAAAAGTTGTTTATTAATATTGCATTCTCGATATAAAATGGCTCCCTTATTTAATAGAAACATAAAGTATTTCTGCAAATACTGAAATCCCAACAGACCTAAATTAAGAGTTCACACAGAGGAAAAAGGGTGACCTCGCAGCACAATCTACCTGAGTACATCTGAAATTTGAAAATTGAGCAATTAATTATTTGGTTAACTTGTTCAATTTAAATAACGGATTATTAAAACATTTTTTCTTCACAAAAATCTTTGTTTTTCTTTTAAAACATGTCCTCTGTTCTCCACTTCATATTTGCCAATGGAGCACCAATTTTCCGTATCCCATGCTGCTCAGCATCCACCTAAGCCCATACTTTCCTGGAAACTCCTTTCTGATTGTGGCTTCAGAGGAGCAGGATGGTGCAAAGACTGCTTGGAAGTGATGTAGACACTGAAGAGGTCATGTTTGACAATTATTTTTGCCCTGCCAGTCCCCAAGCTCATGGATTATTTACATAGTACTTTACAATTGCTGGATCAGATCATATAATTCTCTCTCCAGGTGTCATGGTTGGTTAGATGACTCTAGTTACAGCCTCATTCATTTAAGTCACAATAATTCCATACGCACAATAAGCATGGGGCAGTGTGTGGCGGGGGAGATTTAGGGACTGCTGTGCCTGAAACCCATGATCACTGCATTCAGTGCAGTCAAGATCCCATCCCCTCTTTCTTACAGCATCAGAAAAGGGAGAGTGAGGGAGGCAAGAAGGGAAGGGGAGGAGTGAAAGAGGAAGGAGTCTCATGATCCATATC
>JAQIFY010003417.1:0-12560 GCA_028533085.1 Varecia variegata | reverse complement strand
TCTCTACTAAAAAATAGAAAGAAATTATCTGGCCAACTAAAATATATATATATAGAAAAAATTAGCCGGGCATGGTGGCGCATGCCTGTAGTCCCAGCTACTCGGGAGGCTAAGGCAGTAGGATCATTTAAGCCCAGGAGTTTGAGGTTGCTGTGAGCTAGGCTGACGCCATGGCACTCACTCTAGCCCGGGCAATAAAGCGAGACTCTGTCTCAAAAAGAAAAAATGAAAATGAAAAGTGACACAGTCACATTTACCCAGGTGTGCCTCGAGAGGCACCAGCTTTTACACGGCAATGAAAGTAGTCCTGGAGCAGAAAGTCATACTGACTTTTCACTGAGCCGGGAAAGAGCTTCTTAACTGCAAGAGAATCACTTCTGCTATTTTTTAGCATTGGTTTCCTTTATTGGCTGAAATAATTACCAATATATGCTAATTAAAGTTAATTCATTTCAAACTAACAAACATTTTGGAGCACAAGGTATGTGCTAAGTGCTCACAAGTGCTCACACAGAGGTTAATAAAATGCGTCTATCCACCACAACAATTTAACAGAGCTCACAGTCTAGTTTTGCAAAAACACACATAATAAGTCACTGCCATTTCTGACAACAAACGGAGTTCATCACAGTTGAATTTTAAGAATTAATCATTTTTATGGAAATGGTTTATGTAAAGAACCATGAGGAACACACTCTCCATTGTCTATAGGCAAATTTCCAAACTCCTTACAGTGTAAATGAAAGTATATGAAATTGATCCTTTATTTCTCTTTCCTGTACTTTCTGAGCTCCCCACTTGCCTTCCTTGCCATTTCCTCATGGAAAATGATTTGTATTTTCCAAAGACCACGCTGCCCTTGCCTCTGCAGTTTGCACAGAGTACACCTTCTGCCCGGAATGCCCTAATCTCCTCATCCTCTCAGAAAACTTTTAATAATCCTTCAACTAAATTGTCTCTGATTTTTAAAATTTCAATAGATTTAGGGGGTACAAGTGCAGTTTTGCTACATATACATATTGGATAGCGGTGAAGTCTGGGCTTTTAGTGTACCCATCCCCCAAATAGTGTACATTATACACAATAGGTAATTTTTCAGCCTTCACCCCCTCTCATATCCTCCTTCTTTGAATATCCAATGTCTATTATATCGCTTTCCATGACCATGCATAGCTATAGGTTAACTCTCACTTATAAGTGAGAGCATTCCCACTAAAAACTTGAACAAGACAAGGGTGCCCACTGTCACCACTCTATTCAACATAGTGCTAGAAGTCCTAGCCAGAGCAATCAAGCAAGAAAAAGAAATAAAGGGCATCCAAATTGGGAAAGCGGAGGTCGAACTATCGCTTTTTGCTTATTATATGATCTTGTATGTAGAAAACTCCAAAGACTCCACTAAGAGTCTCCTGGAATTGATAAATAAATTCAGCAAAGTCTCAGGCTACAAAATCAATGTACACAAATCAGTGGCATTTCTATACATCAATAACAGTAAAGCTTAAAATCAAATCAAAGACTCAATACCATTCACAACAGCTACAAAGAAAATAAAATACCAAGGAATATACTTAATAGAGGAGGTGAAAGATCTCTACAAGGAGAACTAGAAAACACTGGGGAAAAAATCGCAGATGACACAAACAAATGGAAAAACCTATCATGCTTATGGAACGGCAGAGTCACCATAGTTAAAATATCTATACTACCCAAAGTGATTTACAGATTCAATGCAATCCTCATCAAAATACTAGCATCTTATCTTACAGATCTCAAAAAATTAATCCTACATTTGTATGGAATCAGAAAAGAGCCCAAATAACCAATCCAATCTTATGCAAAAAGAACAAATCTGGAGGCATCATATTACATTATCAGATTTGAAACTATACTACAAGGCTATAGTAACCAAAACAGCATGATATTGGCACAAAAATAGTGACATAGACCAATGGAACAAAACACAGAACCCAGATATAAAACAATCTACATACACCCGACTGATCTTAGAAAAAGCAAACAACAGCATACACTAGGGGAAAAAAGTCCTATTTAATAAATGATGCTCATAAAATTGGATAGCCACATGCAAAAGAATAAAACAGGACCCCTATCTCTCACCCCTCACAAAAAATAACTCAAGATGGATAAAAGACTTATATGTAAGGCCTGAAACCATAAAAATTCTAGAAGAAAATGTAGAAAAAAATTCTACTAGATATCACCCTAGGCAAAGAATTTATGATTAAGACCTCAAAGGCAATAATGGCAACAACAGATATAAATAAATAGTAGCTGATTACATTAAAAAGCTTCTGCACAGCTGAGGAAATACTTAACAGAGCAAATAGAAAATATTTGCAAACCATATGTCTGGTAAAGGGCACAGAATCTACAAAGAACTCAAAAAAATCAGCAAGAAAAAAACAAACAACCCTATTAAAACATAGGCAAAACATATGAACAGAAGTTTTTCCAAAGAATATAGACAAATGGCCAATAAACACATGAAAAAATACTCAACATCACTAATCATCAGGGACATGCAAGTGAAAACCACAATAAGATGTCATCTTACCCCAGTCAGAATGGCTTTTATTAAAAAGCCCAAAAAAGCCCATGGATGCTGATATGGATGTAGAGAGAAAGGAATTTTTATACACTGTTGGTGGGACTGAAAATTAGTACAACCTCTATGGAAAACAGTATGGATATTTCTCAAGGAACTAAAACTAGACCTACCATTCGATCCAGCAATCCCACTACTGAGTATCTAACCAAAGGGGAAGAAGTCATTTTATCAAAAAGACACCTGCACTAAAATGTTTACTGCAGCACAATTCACAATTGTAAACATGTGGAATCAACCCAAGGGCCCATCAATTCATAAGTGGTTTACAAAATGTGGTATATTTACACCATGGAGATAAATCTGTGACCCTGCCAGAGAGAAGAATGCCGGTCTCAAGTCACGCACAGGGTGTCCAAGCTATATCAATGTCTCTCTGTCTCGGGGTTTGCACTGCTCTGCTGGAGTCACCAGGCAAGCAGCACCAGGGAGGGCTGGCGGATAGGGAGCTCATAGTCCGAGTACTCCTCAGTCAGTTGCAGGGCCCCAAAAGGAAAGGTCCCATTCCCTGTGGATGCCTCCAGGTGGTGGCTAAATTATCTCTCTTAGCAGCTACAGGTAGGGGAGAGGAAGGGGAGAATGAAGCAATATGGTGCCTGCCAATTGGCTCTGGTCTGTGGGGCCGGACGTGTCCTCAGGGAACTGGGAGCCCACTGCCCTCTCTGCAAGAGGCTCTCCACTCACCAGTGGCAGCCATCTCTGGTCTGGTGTTGGCATGTCTCCCCAGCAGCTTGGGAGCCCACCAGCAGTCCAAGATGCAAGGGAGGGGAAATTTAACCTCTCCACCTACCCTTGTTGCTGGTCTCCAAGACTCAGGATTTAGACCCTGCTGATGCCTTTCTCCTTCCAGTTCTGCTCTGCAACCTCTTCCTGTGGAGTCTCCTGTAGGTTCAGGCACTCTCTCTTCCGACCCTCATCTGATCTATGTTTGTCTGCCTGTTTCTTTTTTTTTTTTCTTTTCACTTTCATCTAAACACTTTCCTTCTTAAAGAGACACTCTGGCTGGAGGTGTTTCTCATCCGCCATCTTGCATTTCCCACCATAAACTGATCCATATTTTGAAATCTAAAAATTTTTTTTAAAAATATAATAAAAAAAATAAAAGCTTTACCTGACCATCCCATGCCAGAGGCAATGCCTCCTCCTTTCTGCTGCCATAGATCCTGGTAACTTCTACCCAAGCACCCTTCCCTGTTGTCTTTATTGCTTCCCTTCCTGTCTCACCGCATTGAACAAACTGTGCACTCCTGGAATGCAGGGATGTGCTACCCATTGCTGTGTTCTAGGTCTATCCCTATATGTACAGACCATTGGAGAATACTTGATTGAAAAAAATAATAATTCAATTAAATGTTATTGGATGAAATTATTTTATAGGATGGACTGAACAGTGATTTCTTATCTCAGAACATGTCAACTATAGCTCAGCAAGAGAAAATGGCCTTACTGCTTTGCTTATCTCAGTCTGAACTCAGCTGAGGAATGACATGATAAAATAGTATATGCTGAGCTACCTGCTCCTACCATTAGCTGCATTACTCCTCAAGACTTCTTTCTAAGAAATGTAATGTTGTGGGTTTCTGCCACCATTATTGAGGAGGGCTCTCAGCACAGAGTATTAAAAGAATTCAACCAAATCACAGAATGAAAGAGCAATAATTCCCCTCAAGGTACCATCACCACTGATAAAGTACAATTTACTATCTCTGTATTTATTTTTGAATATATATTAGGGGATACCAAGTTCAGTCTTGGAGTTTGAATGTACCTTTTGTGCTTCTTTGGCTATAGAAAATATGAAGCTGTGAAATCATATTTAACAATTATAAAGTATTGTTGCAGAATCATTTGTTTCCTGTCTATTTACTCCTAGTTTACATATTTTAAAATTTACTTATGAATTCCAAAATAAGATTCTTCCCCAGGACTATTTAAGTCTTTATTATTTCATGGCTGATCATTTAATCGAGCATATTTAAATTAATTTAAAGGCAGATAAATTAACAGATTTATTTAAAATTTTTTGAAATAAGGTTAACTTTAGAATTAAAATTAACTCAAAACTGCCTTTAAAAGTTAGAAAAATGCCAAATAAATTTTCTAGATCTACAATTTAGTTATTTGGACTTCTATGCAAATGCTCATGTGCAAAGAACAAAAACTTGTTTTAATTTGAATTGTTATATAGGAACATTTCCCTACTATGTCATCATAAATCTCATCTCTGAGCTAGTGCTCAACATGAAGTTATGACTGTTAGGTTTTGATTCATTTGGCACCAGATTTAAATCCCTCTCCACCAATTATCAGCTGTGAAGCCTTGGGACATTTATTTGCTTTCTTTATGCCACAGTTATCTCATTTGGAAAAACCTGAGCCATAGATCATTTTTAAGAATTATATAATGTATGTGACTTGCTTACCATGGCTTAACACAGAGTAAGTGCTTGACAAATGATTGATCAGTTGGTGTCTTTTTTTCCCCCTTCACTCTGTTTTTCTTGCCATTAAAATGTAGGGATCATAGGTTGCTCTTAAAATTCTTCTGGACATGAATACTAAACTCCAGAAAATGCTACAAAAATGAGTGAGCAAGAAATTTACCCTATTTTTTGAATTATAAGTCTAGCATATTGTGTATAATACTATTACATATTGATTCATATGTGAAAGGATGAATAAATGAATGAATGGCCTTTCTCCTAGTTGCAAAATAGACAAGCTCAGAAAGTAAAAATAATTCATATTATAGACTAACTGCTCAGTGGATAACTTCCAAAGTTCATTTCAATTAAAAACTGCTGAAAAAAAAAAAAAAAGGAAAAAAAAAAAACTGCTGAAATATCCTTGTAAAACTAGGAAATATTTAGGAAGCCACATAGAACACATAGACATTCTTTTTTTCATCATTACAGGCCTTGTTTATGTGAATTAGGATTGAAAATATATACACTGAAAATAAGCAAAGGAGAAGACAGAGAAGGAGAGCGAGATTATGCACAGTAATTTTTTTTCCTTACTTTGAGAAATTGTCTTTACTGCAAATATATCTCATCTATCTGGATATGTCAGCATGTAGGCCTGCTCCATAACAACTAAAGGGTATTTGTTAAGAATGGAGAGTCTTATCCCTTTTTAAAATTTTTGCTTATAAATTTTTGAATTATAAATAAAATAATCCACTTCAAAAATAAGGCAGGGAGGATAGCTAGTCCCTTAGGCCATAGGTTGTCCTAATCCTTCCTAGTTAAATTCCTGTAGATTTATTTGTACCACTAGATATCTCTTTTCCTTGATGTTTATGATCATACTTCTGTCTCAAGTGCACATCAAGGTATATAGTTTACATCTTATACAATCCAAAATTCAATAATACAAATATTCTTTGTTCTCAACAAATACAAATTTATTAGAAGAAACTTCTAATACAAACGTATTAGAAGAAACTCTATAATATTGGTAAAACAAATAAATGACTCATGATGTTCATATCATGAATGTCACATTAATTGCAAAATACAAAAGATACTGTCATTTCTAAAACATTCCAAGTTATAGAACATATATCCATAAAATAATTTTTGTTAAACTGGTAATTTGGTGAATTGGTCATTTGACAAATTGCTAAATTGGTGAAGGATTAACTTGCAATTAATCTATAGTCCTTTTCCTAAGATATTTTAAAATACAGCCTATCATGTAACACTTAAGCATCCCAGCTCTAGAGTCAAACTGTCAGATTTCAAATCCTAACTGTGACACTAAATAGGTGATTAAATGATTACCTCTCTACCTCAGTTTTAGTGTGATGACTGAATGCCATGATCTATGTAAAGCACTTAGTACAGGATCAGGAACACAGAAAGCACAAGAATAATAACCCCTGTTACTGTTTAAAAGGTAGGAATTGACAGTTGAAGTTTACTTAGCCTGGTAATTTTATCTTTGAAACTTCAGAAGTAGCATCAGGAGTACCACATGTGAGAGATCCTGAATACACTTCAATCACTAAGTTTTTGCTGTGATTTTTAAACTGATCTGTTTTATTGTGCATTTTTATAACTATGAATCAATTGACCAACAGAATATTTGTAGGTTTAGGACTGAGTTCTAATAATTAAGTCCTATCATATGGTTTTGTAATTAATTTAGTTAATTTTCTTATTTTAGTCTTTTCTTAACCTTTGTCACTTTTTTCTCATGAATTAGGTCAACATTGCTCTCCCATTCCAATATGCTTATAGTTAGATTTATTTAGAATGTGAAATATCAGACACTAGATGCCATCTTATTAGCAAGAGCTTCAGAATTTGTTGTGGTTATTATGACTTGCAAAAAGTACACATTAAGGATGTAGGTTAACTATGTTCAATATTCATGGGAACATTTTGTGGTTCAGAAAAGTGTGTTTCATATATTTGGCACATTTTTGAAAACTAAATCCACTCATACTAGGAGACTTTATGAACTGAAAATTTGCAACATCAGCAATATCTGCAAATACCAAGAACCTCATTATATGTTTTTACTTCTGTTAACATTTTAATATATTTTCCAATTAAATTTCCAGTGATTTTGGAGCTTTAACTTATTGTTATCATTGTATTGTTCTTAAAAAACACAAAAAACAAAATCTCCTCTCAAAAAAAAATGATGTGCAATGGGACATCAAATGTTACCAGTAATAGGACTACACAACTACATAAGATTATTGCGAAAGCCCTTAAAAATTCATAAATGACAGAACGACATGAAATGTCAATTGAATTTTACAAATAAGTAAAAGCTTGTGAAAACATTTTTAATAGAAACATGGCTATTTTATACAGCGTCTAAAATTCATAATTCTATTATTTAACACAGCATACAATAAGCTAAAGAAATGATTTCATTATTTATTTTAATTTAAAAAGAGTATGCAACAATTGTAATCACCGATAGAAAGCAATAATTTAATTAGTATGCCTATTTAAGAAATTAATAATTCATAGATTTTGTGATACAATAAAATGAATGGGAAAACCATTGTATTCGATGTGTTAATTGTGTGCTGTGGTAAGTACTATCGTTAGTCATCCAAGCTGTTCTGTATGTCAGTTCTCTGGGCCTCAGTTTCTTTGTCTGCATACAAAAGTGGCTGGGTGAGATGAGCCCTGACACGCTCTCCATTGATGAGTCTCAATTTAGGGCTACCTTAATTAATATTGACTAATGCTCTAGGGGAAGGTATTCCCTAATACATAATATATTAATAAAACCAGTTAATCAGTAAGGCCAGCAGGTTTAGAGTTTATTGGATGTGATGGAAAGGTATTTTTCCATTATGGAAATCTATTATTCATTTGCTTATTCTTAATCCTGTTTATTAATTTCTGTGGGTTTTAAAAATATGTTACATGATTGTAATTTTATTATGTGATTGTATTAGAGGCATACATGATACTCTTAACAAAATAATCCAACATATGAAAGTTTGTTTTACTCCACACATTTATTTTCAAACATGCTCTTCATTCAAGCTGGATTTTGACAAACATTCCTAAAAATTCGACTGTTTTATATAACAACTTAAAAATGATACATAGAGAGCTGAAAGAAAATTTGCATAATTGTGTTCCCTAGAAAAGATAATACTCAGAAAACAGAAATCCAAACAGCACTTGGATTTAACTTGTACCTGCAAGCCAGCAAAGCACTTTAAAAGTAAATCTAACTTTATTAGTGGCTCCTGAAAGCAGTAGAAACTATTGGATTTTTAATTTCTAGAGATCTTAGGGGAGAACTGTTTTCAGAACATTCCCTGTTTCTTTCCAGAAGACAGACTTATTGACATTTTTATTATTGATTTATTTAGTATACATGCCTTTCATCTTCACATTTTTCTTCTCTCTCTCCCTTCCCTTTTCTTTCTAGTATACGGTATGGACTGCCCTCTGGGTCACCTGGAATGTGTTCATTATCTGCTTTTATTTGGAAGTAGGTGGGCTCTCTAAGGTGAGTTTATCATGCTTTTAAAGTAAACTTTGAAATGAGTACATTTGTAAATAAGTATTGTGACTATGTGCTATTGTTTTATATATATATAAAATAATGAAATACTAGTCCAAAAAGAGTTCGGGTGCCTTTCAGGAAAGAGTGATCTCAGGAGCGTGTTAATATGATGGAACTTCAAAGCGATTGCCGTGTGGTTTAGTTTGTTATGATGAAGTAGGACTCGGCTTCCAGTGTATCCTCGTGTCCATTTTAAAAAGACATAATGTCACAGTGACCATGACCTCAAATGTTAAGTGAGAAATGGTTTTGAACATGGCTTGTGTTTAAAGTAGGAAAAGGAATGGACTAAGATGTTTATGTTACAAACAGGAATGGCAAGTTGCTATCTTTGCTGGAATATTAATTGTGAAAAAAAAAAGTTTGACAAAGAGTGAAAACATGTTAAGTGGAGCACACATTTACTAACAAGTAAATGCATCGGTGTAGTGATTCCTATTTTCAAATCCCTATCACACAGAAACAGTTGTCTTAATGCAGCGTGATACCCATGTTACTTCTCTGTCTAGAACTGCCATCAGGGCACATGATTTTATTATGACTCCTGCAAAAAGGTCTTGCCACCCAAATTTATGAGGAACATGGGGTAAATTTCTAGTTGTGTTTCTTAAACAGTTTTCTTGTAAACCAGCACAATTTTCGCTGTAGTTAAGAAACTTTACAGTATAATTACAAAAAGCATAAGAAAGCTGTCATTCTTTTAGACTTCTCATTATCAACTATAGTTGTGCTAACTTATTCTATTGTTTTATGACAATCTCTAATTTTCTAAGTAATGTAATGTATTTGTGGTTTAGATCTTCAAAAAAATCTGTCTTGACTAGCATGGGTACTTTTAGAATTGTTTGGTTCTATTGAAGTCCATGTGGTAACAAAGCATATTTAATTCAGCCAAGCAGCAAAAATCCCTGAAGTATTTTTTTTTTCAGGATCTCCCGAAGTTAATACTCTTTTTTTCTACACTATACAGCCATAATTAAACTTGTCATCACTTTCTTACATTGGCAAATGTATTTGGGAACCAGAAATGACATTTATTTCCAATACTGAGTTCCATACAGATGTACTAACATCTATCTTAAATAATTGTGCTATTGATCAAATTTCACCACTAATTTCTAAGACAGAAAAAAGTACTTAAATCACACCCAGTTATCTTCTGTAAATGCAGATTATGAAATAAGTGATTTTAAAGTACAAATCTTATGAATAAAAAACTATGAATAAGTTAAGCACAACATTTTCAACCTACAGCATTTTGTATCTTGTGGTTTGGATGGTCATGTTCAAGCATATCTTTTATTTCACTAGGTGTAAATTATCTTTTATTTTTCCTATATAAACTGATTTGGAATAAATTAGACCACAGGAAACTTGTCCTATGGAATTGGCATCATAGTGTGTTGATAGAAGACTGAATTTTGAATCACAAGTCTTTCGTTGAAATGTTATCTTTAGCACTTGTTAACTGTGGGCCCTTAGGCAGATCATTTGATCACACTGAGTCTCTGTGAAATATAATAATAGAACCAGCTGCCAGTAATGATAGTAGTCAATGTTTATTGGGTGCTTAGCACTGTTTATGTACATAATATGTGGTAACTCAGGTAAGCTTCAAAACAACTCTGTGAAGTAATAAAAAATAAATAAATACCAGCAATCATTTGTTCCATACAAGTCTGATTTCCCACCACTGCTCAAGGTTATTCTTGTGAACTGCTTTTTGTAACTGCGTTTCTAATATCGATGTGCATGTCAAAGTGTTTTTTTTTCTCATTTATTTGGGTTCAAGGTTAAAAAAATGGACATAGTAGTCCTAGTTACTCCTTTTATTACCCATTCAAATGGCATTAAGCAGTCAATCAAGTATTTTAGGCTATTAAAAAGATAGATAACTTCAAAGGGCACATCCTAAAGATTTTCTGTTGGTCTCTCTATTTACTGCCTCAAAGAATGGTAACATCTCCCTGATTAGCCGCAGTTTAGCCTCAATTTCAGTCTGTAGAAAATCTATTCTGAAAAATAGAGAAGAGGTAAGGACCCTTGACAAACACAAATACCTCTGCCACCTTTCCAGGTGGCAATTCCTTGTCCAGGTGTGCTGGTTTGCATACTAACCTTACAGAGCTCTTCCATTTCCTACTCATTCATAAAGGCATTTCTTAGATTTACTCATTCAGAGAGATTAATAGAAGCCTCCCTGAACCTTGATTTTTGCCCAAAACTTAGATTCTGGAATAGTTAATCTTTCTCTAAAAGCTGGGTTCAGAGTAATTACTACAACATCTCTATGAATTTGGGTGTTACTCCAATGGCAGGCATGGCCTATAAGTGGTTAATTTGTACCCCACAGAGCCCATTTGCTAACAGTTTGCATCCCTGGAATGAAAAAATTCTTGGTTCACCTGAAAGTAGTGAGCAGTCCCACAGGCAGGAGGGCTACAGCTGCTTGTATTTTAAAAGGTTGTTTTAATTTTAGTAAGATAAATATTGATAGATATAATTTACATAAGCAAAAGCTATTTGGGATCCTCATTAACTTTTAAGAGTATAAAAAATGTACTGAAGCCAGAAAGTTTGAGAATCACTGCCACAGAGTAACTAGTAAAATTAAATAAATAAATGAATATAATATAAACAACAAAAGCAAACAGTAAGAAACCAAAGCAGGCAGTACACATAAAAAACAAATAATAATAGGGTGGATTAAAATCCAATCATATCAATGATTACATGAAATGTAAATAGACTAAACACTTCAATTAAAGACAGAGATTAGAACACTGGACTTTAAAAAGGACAGTACCCAATGTTATTTATATGAAACATACTTTAAATATAAATACATATATACATTGAAGTTAAAAAGATGAAAAATATATGCTATGCAAATCACAATAAAAAGACAACCCTTTGTGGTCATATTAATATCAGGGAAAATAAAAGTAGGCTTCAAGCCAAGGAGTATGAAGAGAGATAAAGAGAAATGCTGTATAATGATAACAGGGTCAATGTATCAGAAAGACATAATAATTCTAAACTATACCAAATAACAGAATTTTAGAGCACATGAAGCAAAAATTGATGATACTAAAGGAAGAAATTGAGAAATCCACAAGCATAGGTGGAGAGTTTAACATACCTGTCTTGGTTATTGATAGAAAACATGGACACAATTCAGTAGAAATAAAATATTTGAACAGCACTGTCAATTGTTTAGGACATTACACTGAAAACTACAAAATACATTTTGTACTCCAGCACATATGGAACAATGACCAAGATTGTATTCTGGGCCATAAAAACATCTCAATAAATGCCCAATGACTGAATAATACAGAGATTATTCTCCAGCCACAAACTCCACAGTAATTTCAAATTTGTAGTAAGATATCTAGAAAAATTATAAGTATTTGGAATTTAAGGCATAAACTTTTAAATAATCCACAAATCAAAGAAAAAAATGTAAAGTGAAATTTTAGACTATTTCAAAGTACATAATGAAGAAAACACAGCAAATTCATATTTTTGGATTAATTCAAAGCATTATTTAGAGGAAAAATATAGCTTTAAATGAACATTAGAAAAAAAAGTTAAAAATCAGCGATATATAACCTTCCATTTTAAGAAATAAAAAGAAGAGCATAAAAAATGTACTGAGGCCAGAAATGAGATATCACAGTTGGTTCTTTGACAAGATCAATAAACTGACAAGCACATAGTAAGATTGATCAAGAATGTTCAACATCTCTAATCATCAGGGAAATGCAAATCAAAACCACAATGAGATATCACTTAACTCCAGTGAGAATGGCCTTTATCAAAAAGTCCCAAATCAACACATGTTGGCGTGGATGCGGAGAGACAGGAACTCTCTTAC
>JAQIFY010003416.1:0-12561 GCA_028533085.1 Varecia variegata | reverse complement strand
CACAAAGGTGTACACAAGTGCACTTGTGCACGCACACTGGTTGTGGAAAAAAGGAAGCGCTACCAGTTACAAGGGCCTCTGTTGCTTTTGACTAGATCATGATTTCTGGGGGTAAAATTTCTCTTTGGTGTAAGCAGCAAACATTTCCTAAATCTTCATAGCATGACATCTGAGGAGTCAGTGACAATGCATTTCCCAGTGACGTAGGGCCCCTACTTTTAAATAAGGCTACTCAGGGGTGTTAAAGGAGAGGAAAACTTTATTGCTTTAAGAAACGATTTACTGTGTCATTAACACATGTCGTTTAATGGAAAGTCCTGTTATTTTTGGAGAAAGAAATGCATATTCCACACTGAATTTAATAACAATATAAACCTTTAATAAATAATTGTAACGGGTTATAAATATTTAAATAGTAAATCTGAGAGTCCCGAGAGACTGAAGGCAAGGAGGGAAGATCTGACTTGTACGGCACTAAAAATAGGTCCTGAAAATACGCTGTTAGCCTTTGTTTTGTGGACAGGGGATTGTATACTGGGGCCTTTCTGCAAAGACGACGGTTAGCGCAAAGTGACCATCCTCGGGTTACGTTAGTAAAGGAAGTGTTGAGGGTGAGGTTGACCACACGGCTCAACAAGAGGGAGAGAAGCCTCCAAACCTCCCATTTTCTTCTCTTGGCTTTGGCTATGGTCACCTGAAAGGCTGACACTGAACACGGGGCGTTCAGAGACAATCCACGGCAGAGCACGCAGACCCACGCGGCTTTCGGGACCCACCCCAGTGGTGCTTCGGGGAAGATGTCCTTTCCCCCAGGGAGAACCACAAGAGACGGCTGCTCCTTGTTCCTCTGGACTGTCACGTGTGGAACTGAAGCAGTCACCTGGAAGACAGAAGGGCAGTAATCTCAGGGTGAAATAGATGGCGTGGACGGGGAGAAGAGAGATGGGACACCTGCACCATTGGTGACCTCTGAGCATCTGCCAGCCCGTCTCCAGGAGACACCCTCCCTCTGGGTGGGAGATAATGTGTGCCCTGTTATCTGTGACAGCTGGAGTCAGGATGCTGAATTATTCCTCGCAGCCAGAGGAATCCTAACCAATCCAGGGACATACATGGGGACCCGTTATAGTGTCATGTGTGCAAATGGTGCCCCAGAAATGATGGCTGAGTGGACGGTATTCCACGTGGAGTTAAGCTCCTGACAATGGATAGCTCTGGATTGACTCCCCACCATCCATTGCAACCTATTTTTACTGAAAATTCCCTCCTTGTCCCCTGCAGGATTCCCTAATTTTGTACTAGCCGCGTACTGGGAAGGTACCAATCCCCAGCACCTGGCAGGAGGCGCTGATTGGCAAGACAAGCAGCAAAGCCCAGCCCCCCAGCTACAGTGATTGGCTCGGGAATGGCTTTGGGTTTGATTCTGGGCCAATGAGATAAGAAAAGAAATTTTCATAGAGCTCCTATAAAAGGATATTTTTCACTCTTCTAAGACAGAAACCCTCCTCTGTCTCTCTCTCTTTCTCTCTCCCCCGCTCACTGCAGTTTTGGGGAAGAAAACCTCTGCCCCCATCTTGGGGGGCCCCAGGATTTGTTGGCCCCATCCTCCTCTCTAAGGGAAGAGGCAGCCACAGGATGACGCTGAGGCCACCAGAACCAGAACGAAGGAGCAGAAAGAAGAGCGTCACGGTGACTCTGAAGTCTGTCCTGCCTTCGGACTTCCAAGTTCCAGATGCCAGTACATCCCTCTTGTTGTTCCTACCAGTCCGTGTTAGAGTTCTTCTCACTTGGAAACCGCAGTGTCATAGATGACACACGCACACACACAGCATATCCGCCCAGCATCTAACAGACTCCCCAAGCCGTGTTTTGGGGTTTGCACTCAAAGACCTGAACCAGGGGTTTCCAGTCATCCCCAAATGAGTGGACCAGCAACCAAGACCAGACATCCCCAAGAGCCTTTCCCAGCCAGTGCACAGATGGGGAAGAGGACGCTCATGATACACATTGGAGATTTGAGGACCAAACCTGGCACACGGCAAGGAAGAATGAAGAACCAAAGTGAGGGTATCTAAGAAAATATTTCCTAACACGGAGGATGCTTACTCAATCCAGCGGACTGCAGACAGCCCCTGCAGAACAGCCTTTGTGGGCAACATGCCCGTGGCCGTCTAGACACTGAAGAGGACGGAGCAGGAGTCAGGAGAAGGGAGTGGGTCCAGACGCTCTGATCCAGGACCCCGGCATGTTACAGCAGCCCTTGTAAGAGAAGATGTCAGAAAGTGTGGTCTTTTAATCACTGCTTAAATGTTTACCTCCACACCTGCTTACCCTCACTGTTTCCCGTTTCACGGGAATCAAAGAAAAGCTCCCCCAGGAGTGTCCGGCTACCTGCTGTGGTCTTTCACGGGGCAGATGTTCCCTCCGCTGCCTTATGTAAGGCCCCACTCCTGTGCCCCCCCCAGACTCCATCGCTGTTCATCACCACTGAGCCCACAGGTCGCACGACGGCGGGTCACCTCCGTCAGAACCCGAGGCATTGGTTGATCGTCTAGAATAGAAGAAAGGCTTACTTTGTTTTACGTTATGTATCTTTATTATTTTTATTTTATTTTTAGTACTATTTTTAATTAACTTTTATTTTTATTTTGTTTTTCTGAAGAATGGTTACCCATCACCTCCACGACCCTGACCACACTGGCGTTCACAGGCTTCTATCGTCCTTCTGTCTGCAGCCTGTTCCCATGTGATTCCCGCTCTTTCTGCCCACTCGTGCCAGTGGGGAGACCCACCCGTCCCCCAACCACACCTGATGCAAGTCTTGTCCTGCCATTGCTCAGACCGTCCTAATTTCACCTCCTGTATCCGAATTCTACAGCCTTTCAGGCTGTGCCGCGTCCCCCATCCAACACAGGGTCTCAGTGATTACCCAGTTCCCAGGAAGCCTTCTCTGTCCTCTCCCTAAACACCTGCCTTGCTGACACTCACGGCTGCACCTGGTCACGTGTGTCCGTGTGTGGACCTGGCTTCTTTCCTCGTCAAGACTCACACGGGGTCTCCTGCTCCCTCCCCCAACGCTCACTCTGAGGACGTGCACAGAGGGTAGAGTCCCAGGAAGTTGTCCCATCCAAACGGCCTCAGGGATCATGACACACGTCCCCTGGCCTGGGCGAGATTCCAGGGCACTCTGCAGACCCTGGCAACTGCCAGCGTGAGCTCTGGTAGGTGGTGGGAGAGCGGCCCCTAACAGGTGAGTCTGAACACATCAGAAAAATCGTTGTGTATCAGACCCAGAAGAGGCCTTCAGAATGATCTCATTTCAGCCCCTTATTTTATAGGCAAGTAAATTAAGGCCCAGAGGGAGGTGATTGCCCCAAACTCATGCAGCTAATTAATGAAAGAGTCTCGACCAGAATCCAGGTCTCCTGACCCCTGGCAGATGGTTCGTTCTATTGCCTCTGCCTCTTTTGATTAGTAATCACTCTAGTTCTGCCCAATTAGGAGTTTTTCAAAATGGGTTCTGCAAGTTTTTCATAGGTATTTCACGAAGACAGCATTCTGTGGTCAGACAAATTGGAAAAAGGATGAACCCAAAATTAAATTGATTTATAGATTCAGAACATCTCAGAGCTTTTAGTATGTTAATCTAAGACGGCAGTATTATATGTACATACCCCAAATTTAATTGATCATGGAATTCTTTCTCATCCATCCTCCAACCAAGTGTCTCGAGATGTTAATGCACCCAGGCACATAAATAGGGAGATGTGAATCGATGGAATTTGTCAATGATTGACGGCTCCTCGGGCCCCTTTTCAGAGTCCGACATCTGCATGGTTCCAGGCCCCTGCATGCCGGGGTACAAGCATCCGCCACCGCTAGGGCACATCTGAGCTTGCCCGCGTGGAGAGCTCTAGGCTTCTGCTCCTTGAGAAAGTATCCAGAGTGGAATGGGGGTGCATGTGCATGCGTGTGCATGTGCGTGTGCGTGTGCGTGTGTGTGTGTGTGTGTGTGGTCCTGTTAGTCCCTTCTAGCTGCTATAACAAAGCACCATAAATTGGTGGCTTGCAAATAACGGCAATGTATTGTTCACAGTTCTGGGGGCTGGAAAGTCCAAGATCAAGCTGGTGCTGACAGCTCCAGTGTCCAGTGGGGGCCGACTTCCTGAAGGAGGTGCCCTCATGGATGGCACCTTCTTGCTGTGTCCTCGAGTAGCAGGAGGGACCAGGCAGCTCTTGGAGGCCTTGAGTAAGGGCACCAGTCCCATCCGTGAGGGCTCCATCCTCAGGTCCTAATCACCTTCCTGTGGCCCCATCTCCTAGCACCACCACCCTGGGGGTTAGAATTCCAACCTACGTATTCTGGGGACACACAAAAATTCTGTCCGTAGTGGTTTCTGTTTCAAGAAATTTTAAGAGAAAATTTAATTTTAAAAAGTTAACACTTAAATCTTAAAAAGCATCCATTCCTAATTACCTCGAATGTGCCGTGGCCTCAGAGCTATTGAACACGAGGGGTGCATTTCCCCAGTTCGGATATGGGCCCTGTCTAAGACTCCTGATGGGTCCCTTTGGAGCCATCGGAGGGAGAATGGCACAAAAGGGACCTCGGCTGTGCAGTGGACCCATCGGATAAACTCCCAGGTTGGCCGTGGCACAAGTTGTCTCAAGGAAAGGCATCATGTTGCTGTGTCTTACCACGTATTTTCAATTGAGTTATCACAAGGGTATTACAAAAAAAAAAAAAAATCGCAGGAGTTGGCAGGAGCCCAGTAAATAAAATCGCCAGTTTAATTGCTCCAGTGCAACAGGTCGATCATTATCAAGAAAGGTTTTGATATATTTTTTAATTAAATGGTGACTCTGTTGATCAATTTTACTGATAATGGCACAGTCTCCTCCCAGTCCCCACCCTCCAAAACAGTTTGCACCTTGAGTACGGCTGTTACTGGGTGGCAGATAGCTGGGGGCCTAGTCTTAGCTCTGCCACCAGCCAGCGGTGTAGACAAGTGACTTCCCCTGTCTGCACCTCAGTTTCTCACTCTGCAAGGGTGGAGAAGGAGCAGGTGTTTTCTAAAGCCCTTCCGACTCTGGGATTCTATGACATGAATACGTGATGTCGTATTCCTGACCAGGATTTTCACAGCAACAGAAGCTCACGCTCTCATCATTCATTCGAAGATCTCCAGCAGACCTGTGCGTGCTCGTCCCGGGGTGGGCCAGCACATAGTCCTATAATTCCTGCAAAGGGCCCCCAGCATCTGGTCCCGGCACCACCACTGGTTGTGGGACGCTCCCTACGTGGCTTTTCTGGCTTACAAAGTGGGGTGCGTGGTTCCTGGTTTAGTGTCAAATCTGCCAGTCCCTACTCGGGTGGCAAACCTGGCTCCCAGGAGCACCGCTGAGGGCGTCAAAAGCTGCCCTCCCGCCTTTCTCCGCATTGCCCTGGCCCCTCGCAGCGGGAGGGAGTCCGGGGGCTCAGCCTGCAGGCGCTGACGGCCGCTGCCTCTGCTAACCCAGCCCCACTGCGTGCTTGTTAGGCCACTTGGACAAGTTGCCTGGCCCAATTGTACAGGTGGGGAAGTTGAGGTGTCAAGACATTAAATGTAGTATCTGCCTTCTAGGGAATGGTGGAATAAGTGGCTGAGACGCACAGAAGTGCTCACAGCAGGGCGGGCCACGCCGTGGGTGCATACTGCATCTTTGCCGGCATTATCACCCCGGTGTCCCACCTCGTAATGATTTCCACTAAACACCCAGGTGAACCAAAGAATTCGCAAGAGTGGCTTTACCGGAGTTCGGGCAGGCCTGTGACGGTTCCATCCTCGCCCTCCCCGGTGGCCTCCCACCTCCCAGAGCTGGTGCTGCAGGTGCGTGGCCTCCGCACCGTGAGAGGCCTGGGGAAGGCGGTCCGGGCCCCCAGCCCCGTCCCAGCCCAGCCGTCCCTGCCCAGTGTGGCCAAAAATTCTCCTTCCTTCCTGTGACTTTTGCTTCTCAAGGATGTTATGACAACAAAGTGAATTCCTCAGTGAAAAGTCAAAGTACAAACTGGTATTTTCCCTCTGATGTCTATTTATTATCTAGGGGGGTGACCGTTGACAGCATCGTCTAGGTTTGTAACTCTGCATTGTGTTCACTGAGGAGGCTGGGATCAGTACTGGGGTGCTCTGCCTGGATCCCCGCTTTGGGTACCCTGGCTCTCAGCTAGGCACACAGCTCACCTGCCAATGGGATCAGCTCCACACCCCAGGTCACGCCCCTTCCCAAGGGACAGCCCAGCGGGGTACGAAGGACGGCCCCCTCGCCTCCACGTGGGACAGCTCTGAAGGCCCCACCCAGCTCCAGGGTGCGCACGGCACCAGCAGAGGCCTCCGTTGAGAGTCACCGCGGTCATCTTCTCCCTCTGCCCCCTCCTGCACCCCCGTCCCAGCCGCAGTCCCTCACGGACATGGGGGGCCGCCTGTCCCCAAAATCCCTCTGCCTGCAACTGGACGCCGGAGCCTGTCCCAGGGAGCTCAGGCTGGGAGAGGCTTTTCTTCTCTCTGTCCCCCTCTGACTGCTGGCTGGAGGACAAACGGCTTCTCATCCCAGAACTAGCATATCAGGACAGGGAGGGAAACCCCGGGCACCCTGCTGAGCCGGAACGGGTGCAAAGGGACCCAGGGGCGCAAAACTAGAGCCGGGGCCTGGCCAGTGCTCCTGCCAGGTGCGCTGAGTGGCGCCCTGCCTGCTGGGAGGAGGCCCTCCTTCCCCAAGGCCTCTGAGCCCCAGAACTTACAGGAACAAGCCCTTCCCTCCACCCCCTGGGCCTGTCTCCAGCAATCCCTCTGGGGTCTGCCAGGCCCTGGAGACCCAGGGGCGGCCCCTCCCCGGCTGCCATTTCAGTGCCCCATTTACCAGGCAGCCCCGCCCCGCCTCTGTGCAGCAGGGACGTGAGTGCTTTGATCTTCCCCTGGGTCACTGGGGAGAGGCTAAATTTAGCCATGGCGGGGGTGGAGTGGAAGTGGGGAGGGAAACAGTGAGGCCGCCCTGGGCTTGTGCTGCAGGTCTCCGGAGCGGAGTTACCGCCCAGCCCTCTGCACCACTCGCGGTGGTAGACCCCGTGCACCCGTCCATTTTGTTACTAGCTTTTTGGAGCTTTTTGGAGCTTTCCAGAAAACTGCAGAGCAAAGCAGTCATCCTTCTAGGGGAGAAGTGGAGCTTGCTCTGACTGCAGAAAAATGATCTCAGAGAAGCAGAGGCAGCCCGGGCATGGCCACAGGGTCTGGGGGGCACACGGCACTCCTCGGGCGGCATCGCGGCTCCTGGGGACACCCACCCAGAGAAGGCTTGGCCGTCCTTCCTTCCCCCCCGCCCCCACGCCCGCTCTCTTCTGCCTCCACGTGGGGAAGTCAAATAAACAGAAAGGAAGAGGGGCAGATGGTTCCGGATCCGGGTTTTTCCAGACGGGTGGTGGGTTCAGCAGCGGCACTCTGACCTCTGCCCAGTAGACGCCGATAGCAACTCCCTGCAGCTGGGACCCCCAGAAATGCCAAAAGCATCTCCGGATCCTGCCAGATGCCCCAGCCCCTCCCCCATTGAGACCCCCTGCTCTAGAGGCACCTTTAGCGAGGGCTTCGGGGGGAACATGGGGGGACGGTCTTTCCTGTTTGCCCGATAGTTCACAATTCGCCGTTTTCCCAACTTCTGCTCACTTTCCACGTTCCTATTGGGATGGGCTTACTGGTGTCTCCCCCCCGACCCCCGACCCCAGGTTCATATGTCGGAGTCTCAACCCCCAGCACCTTAGGACGCTGTGTCTGGGCCTGTGAGGAGGTCATTAGAGGTGGTCCTAACGCAGTTTGGCCAGTGTCCCCCTAAGAAGAGGACGTGAGGATGCACACGGGTCGGGAGGGAGGAGACAGAGGAAGAAGGCGCCAGCCACAGCCACGGCCAGGCCGCGGAGACCCCAACGCCGCCGGCTCCTGACACTGCAGTTCTGGACTCCCGCCCTCCAGAACTGCGAGAAAATCGGGGTCTGCTGTTTGGGCCGTGCAGCCCAGGATGCTGTGCCGTGGTGGGCCCGGCAGACTCGCCAACCAGACACCACGCCGGAGTCTGGCAAGGTCGGGTTCCATTTGAGGGAGGAGAAGCCCTGTGCCCAGAGGCCTTGACTGCATCACGGGATGGGGGCCCGGACGGAACCCGGGCATCCCGGGCACCTTTCAGCCTTTTAGTGTTTGTCAACACGTGCTTAGTGGGGCCAGACAGAGATTTCCTATGCAGAGAAATTGTAGGCATCTTCCTCAACGATCAGTATAAAGGGCAGTACCTGCTTTGAACACAGTGTTTTCATTTATCCAGAAATGTCTCTTTCTTCATTGTCTTTTTGTTACAACCCCAGATACTATTAACCGCTCATTCACACTTAACGGAAGACAGAGGAAACTTAAACATTAAACAAAATAAAATTAAAACATTTTGTTAAAAATATACAATTGCTTCTTTTCCCAGCTTTTATTTCACAAAAAAAAAAAAAATAATAAATAAATATCTCTCCCTTTTCCCTCTACTGTTTATTTTTTCTTTCGTTTTTTGTTTGGGTGTTTCAATTTTCAGAGCTTCTTGGAACCTCACACAGATTTGTACATTTAGATGAAATAAATCAAAATACCGTTCTCAGTAAATAGCACACCGTCGTGCATTATGCGGTTGGTTGTTCCGGCACTATACTGCCAACTTCAAGTGACTGGCCGCCAACCGGTTTTGGGATTAAGGACATGCAGTGGCACTGTGACTCGCTTGCACGCATCGTAAAATAGGAACGGGATGCATTTCAATGGTGAGAGCTGTGAGGAGAGTGAGACAAGTCTTCCCTGGAGCCATTTGGATAAAGAGTGTCTTCCAGAACTCTCCCCACAGAGGTCAAGCAGCATTAGGAAGAGGTGGCCCTGGTGGCCACCTGTCTGCCTCTCCCTACTCTGTGTTTGCACCTGTGGTCCAGTGCAGTCCTTTGCTGTAGATGACGTCCGCAAGCTCCCCTAAGCATGTACACGAGTCTCTCCCCCTGGAAAAGCGGGAAAGGACTGAGCTCACGCATAGACCCAGATAGATGTCCGCAGACCGCAGTCTTTATGAAAAGAATTCCGAAAAATCCTACAGAATCAAAAACCACTAAAATCTCACCTAACTCAGATTTTTCTGGCAACGTGATCTTTTTTGTATATGTAGCATATTTCAGGTTTTGTTGCTGGGACCTAAGAAAGAAAAGATCTAACAGTAATAGGCACAAGAACTATCTTTAAGATTTATGGTATGGGGGAAAAAAACAGAAAGTACCATAGATTTGTATAATTTTTTTTTCCTAGAAAAGATATATTGCGCTGGTACTAGCTGTAAGATGAAGAAAAACCATGAAATTCTTCATGGTATTATATGAAAATTGTCAGGCTGCTAGGACCCCCTCACTGCCCGTGAGCTAGCCTCAAACACAGTAGCATATTTATACTCAAATTTTTCAGTTTCCTTGGACAGTAGCTGTAGCCTTGTGCAGTTGTAAAGTCCCACAAAAGAGTATTTACTTTATCTTGTCAGAAAATGTAGTCATAAAAGAATCATAAATGCCCTGTGTTTATCAGGTTGTCTCTGCAAACCGGTTGTCATTGGAGACATGGCTTCGTAGTTCTCTCTCTCTCTCTCTAAAGAAAATGAAATGTTTCATTGCTCTCCTCCACAAAAATACCAAGAAACCTAAGTTATCTGAGAGTGCGCTGGTCTTCCCATCAGTACCATGTTAGCGATAAACAATGTTTTATGCCCCATAATTAAGGAACAGGTAGTGAACGATTATGCAAATCGTGAATTAATTATATTTAAAATGGAGGCTGTTACAATCAATATCCACCACATCTCAACTGCATTCTGGAATTAATAAATCTAATTAAAACTTTCATTTGGCAGCGATCTGTTTACACCGTCTTCGTGCAGAGTGGCAATCACAGCTGTCTGTGAATAACTATACCCCACGTATCCACACACGCACCGTGGGCTTGGGGACATGGGGCTGTCACTTTTGCTCGGGTAGCCTTGCCAGGACAAAGCTTTGCCGGAGTGATGCCTTCCTCCCACCAGCTGACCACCCCGGAGCACAGACAGTTCAGAGGTCTTCCCGGTGGGTGCTGGAGCCCAGACCTTCCGGTTCTCAGCCTTGGAGCAATTGTTCCGCAGTGCGGTTGGAGGGGGCAGCCCTTGCACCTGTATTCTGGAAACCCCCCTCCACCCTCATTCTGCGTCTCCAGGGTGGAGATGACCCTCCTCCCCCACCACAGTGGGCTCACCCTGGAAAATGGGGAGATGTCCCCAAGAACATCTCATTCCCGGTTCCCAACACTTTTCATAGCTAGAGCCACATGCCACAAAATGTGCTTTTGAAAACTATACAATTCGGTGAGTTTTAGCATAGTTAGAGAGTTGTGCAACAATCATCATAATTTCAGAACGTTTCCCTCACCCGAGAAAGAAAACTCAGACTCCCCTGCCCCGACCCCCACCCCTGCCCCTGGCACCTACTAATCTACCTTTTTCTCTACCCCGAACAGTTCCTATAAATGAGACAACACAGTACACGCTCTGCCGTGACCGGCTTCTCTCACCTAAAGTGCTCTTTTCAAGGCCACCCGCACTGTCACGTGCATCGGGCCTTCATTTCTTGTGTGGACATAACAGACCTTGTTATCTTTCAATTTCATCGGATTTGGGGGCCTGGGAACACCGTCTGCCTCGGTCTCCTAGAGGTGCCCGTGCACCCCCGTCACACTGAGACGCAGGTTCACAGCAGTCAACGTTGCTGACTGATCCAGGGGGACTTGCCGGGTCAGATCCCCGAAGGAGGCGGGGCCTGAATCGGGCCGGGAAAGAGGGCCGGGGTTTGACAGCAGGAAGGATGGACCTGCAGAAGGTGAGAGCAAAGCCCTTTAGACGGAACCAGCGGAGACGTCCTCAAGCGCTGGCCGGGGCAGCTCGGCGGCCACACGGGGCTACGGTAACAGGCTGAATCTCCAAAGCCAGCTTCTCTGTGTCCCTGTCTGTGTAGCGGCCTTGGGAAGAGAGACACTGGCCTTGGGAATAACTCCCTTCCGAGTCCTCCTCCTCCTCGGCAGGCTGGGCCAGAACGTCTTGACCTGAAACCAGCCAGGTGCTTTCCGAAGCCTCGCACGGTGGGAAAACCAGGTTCAGAGTATAAACCAGCCCACGGCTAGTTAACCTGCTCAGGCCGCCCCCCTCGAGTGGGGGCGGAGGGCAGCCTCACAGGTTACCCACGGCACGCGGGGGCAGGCATCTGGACGTGGGGTCAGGCCTCTGCTATCGGCGGCTGAGTAGCCTTTGACAATGGAATCCTCCCGGGAGCCTTGTCTTTGGGGTTTTGTCTGTCTGTCTGTCTTGGCTGGGACGTGTCTCAGAGGGTGGTGGAGGGGAGCAAAGGAGATGTCGCGTTGTCGGTGAAAGGACCTGGCAGAATCCACCGCGTCATCCCACGCACAAATCCACGCATCTGCTGACCACAGATACTCACTGAATCCTTACGAGAAAGACTCAGGATTGTCATGCACCGACAGAGAAAAAAATGAACTCTATATTTATCGCCCAAACGGCACGTTGTTCCTACAGACCTTTCCATGCCATGGCAACATTCTAAACGGGAGCAGTAAGTTACAGAAAATGTGCCACAGACCACACCGTCCCATCCCTCCAAGCTCGCCAGCCGAGGGCAGCGCGTGACGCCCTTGCAGATGCACATGGCAGAGATCCGTGTGCTCCGGGCTGGTGGCGCTGGCTGGTGTGTGCGTCTTCACGGTCTGAGCAGACGGGCCTGATGCTGTGCCCAGCCTGGCACCGCGGTTTCACTCTTGCCTCACGTTTAGATGGGAAAGAGCAGGTCAGGAATGACCCAGTGTCACCGGGTGGGCTCGCACCGCGCCGTGTGGCACTGCCCACAGCTATCCCTTGCCATCACCGGGTCCTGTCCAGGGTCCGACGCCGGAGTTGGCAGCGTTTTACAATGTTCCGTTCCACGTCAGTAGCTCACCGTACCACCGAATATCGGCCCTATTTAAATCCGTAGGAAAATAGCTGCCGGTGACATACCCTTTCGTGTCGTGCCACTGTGTACATACACAAATAATTGGAGCTCTTGACCCTGTCTGGGCCCATACAGCTGTAAGTACAAACTTGACATTTTGATACTGCTGCTAGCCTTTCTCGCTGTTATTTTCTGTTTCAATAATCCATTGCAGGTAGAAAAATGAAAGAAGGAAGCATGAATGATTAATGCTGTCAAGCTAAAATAATGTATTTAGAAAAATCTATAAATCTGTTATTTGTGGCATTTTAAAACTGAACACGACACTCCTCGGTGCCATGACGCCTGTTTCCCGGCAGATGAATGTGAGTGTTTTGCAGCACTGGGCGGCCGGGCGGCCTCCAGCATCTGGGCTGAGCCGGGCTGGGGTCGTCCTGGGATGGGAGCGGTGGGAACCTCCGGTTCTTCCCGCGAGCGAGGTCAAGACCGGGGCCTTCTGCAGT
>JAQIFY010003415.1:0-12563 GCA_028533085.1 Varecia variegata | reverse complement strand
ACAATCCAGACCCTGGTTGAAGCCTTGGGGATTTCCTTTGACACCAACCTGCTTACCACACTGAACAGATTACTTGATGAAACCACAGCTTTTGAACTCAATAAATTAAATAATCCCTCTTTACGTTCCATCTACTGAATTGGGCCCCACTGCTGCTCACCAAGCAATGTTCCTTCCCATGGTTCAACCAGTGACCTATTCGGCCGGTCCGAATGATGTGTAAAAAAAAAAACAAAAAAACGGTGATCATCAGAGTCAGATGCTGATTAAGGTGAAAACCACGAGTGTAATATCAGTGATACTTGGCAAGAGAATCCTGAAATATGGAACATTCTCCTTGATAAGTCACTTCATCAAACCAGGTGTGTGTACAGAGAAGAAGGCAAAACAATGTAACTTTTCATACCAACAGCGCCTTCAGCCCCCACGTTGCCCATCACAGTGGGCCGGGTGGACCCCGGGGAGGGCGATGTTCGACAGTCATCCTGAATGAACAGAACAGCTCCCAGGTGCTGGGCTGTCGGAAGCCGCCCCGGGGGCCAGCTCTGCCTCTCGTCTGTCCAGTCCCCAGCACGGAAAGGCTGGAGTAGGTCTGCCCGTGGGAGCCAGAGGAGAGCAGAGAGCACGGCAGTTTGGCCCAGGTCAGAGCATGGAAATGGCTGAGAAGATTTATTAAGACCGTTCTTGGCTGGGGGAGGATCTGGAGACCAGGGTGCTGCTTCTCGGGCCTATAGACTTAGCCATGTCAGAGAAGAGAACTTGGAAAGAGGAGGAAGAGGAGGCTGGGCCTGTCCCAGGAGGGGATCCGTCATGCCTGAAGTATTGGCCTCTGGATGAACAGAGTCAAGTGAGAGAGAGAAAGTGAGGCCTGGCCAGGCTTGCGTCCCTGTGGGAACGGCTGAGCCCAAGCTTTGCACTTCCGCATCCAAACACATGTGCACACGCACACGCTCACATGCCCCTAAGAGACAGAGACAGAGACACAGAGAGAACCAAGTGCAAAGAGATGACCAAACCTTCCTCCAGGGGAAGCAGAAACTACTTACTTCTCTTGATACCTGGGATTCACATCTTCACTCTTTCGACCTGTTTGAAAGGTGCATCTTGCGGTAAAGTGAGGGGCTTATACCTGGAGGCTTACTGAGAAAAAGGGCACATGAAGGGATCAGGAATCTTGTTCTGCCTTCCCGAAAGTGCCAGTGAATTCCATTACACACTATCTGCTGCACAGAGCAGTCAAGGGAAGAGAACACAACAGGTGTCTGTGCACTCTGTTCCACCTTTTCTTCTGTCATTATGCCAAGGACTCCTTTGCCAATCTGGTAACGCCTGAGGACCCCTTCACAGAAAAATGCTTTTAGATACATAAAGTAAATTACAGAAGGTTACAATGGGAACCACTTATGTTGAAATAAACTTCTACCAATAGATCGCTTGGGGGAGGGGGCTCACAGGGCCCAGGTTAAGGACCAGTGGAGTCCCAGGGCTATGCCTCAGTGAGGGTCCGTGCAGGAGAAAGGTGGCATACTCAAGTTAGGATAATTCGAGGGTGATTTCATAAGAAGATACCTGCAGAGCATGGGCAGGGTGTAGCTAAGCCATGCAGAGCAGAGAAGGGCACGCTTCCAGAAATGCAGTCTCTTAACCCCAGAAACAAAGGCAAGGGAGGGGGCGTTACCTGGAAGGGGGATTGCTGGAGAGGAGTCTTGGGACTCAACCAACCACAGGTGACCCTTACAGACAGGGAGCCAGGAGCACCCACAGCCCGACATCTTCCCTCCTGATCTGCTGGGCTGGAATTATTTGCACAATTCTCGGTTTTGTACAAATCAACTTGTATCTCTACAGGGTTGTAAAATGCCGTACATTCAGCAGACTTTTGCAAAACGTAAATCAGTTTAGGTCACGACAGTTCTCATGTCTCAGAGCCAGGCAAGCCCATCCACCCCGTGCTGGCCAGCGTCCAGCCTGTGCGCGGAGAACCACACCGAGAGGTAGGGTGCGGACACAGGTAAGTTGCCACACATGGACGATATGGGTAAAATGTTCCTTCACTAGAACCTGGTCTTTATTTTTGTTGGCAAGTATTTAAACCATATGTAGGAATTAGAGCAGTTGATTCCCTCCTCCCTTCGTGCTGGAATAATTTTTCTTTTGCGATCGATTTAAAAAGCAACATTCACTGATAGATTTCCCAGGAAATCTCATTATTTGCAGGTTAGCTGCCCAGGACGGCAACCTTCTGTGCTGAAGGAGAAATCCTTCACAAATTTCATCTTGAGAAACTGTTTAAATTCGCCAAATTCTTTGGGCGAAGCTATTTGGTCTTTGAATACGTAGGTGGAGTACTTGGGAACTATTTGAAAAGTCATTTGTTCCAATGGGCTGTATTGTCATTCTACAAATTACCCAAAACTATTCAGAAGGAAAAAAAAGAACGATTATTATCCTCCCACAGAGATTCATTGAGAATGTGTACACAGTGTTCCGTGACAGTCCTGCCTTTTTTTAATAAGAGAGGATTGAGGAAGATCTGACCCTGCAGGTCTCCGGTCCGGAGACCCAGGCAGTGGTCAGTCACCTGGGGGAGGGCAGAGCGGCCACAGAGTGGGAACGTGGCCCCTGGGAGCGGCCTGCAGCTGCCTGGGAAGCGATTTGCATATGGTACCAGGAGTTCCCAGAACTGTTCCTGGGTGTTCCCTGCTCTGTTTCCACTGCTGGCTGGCTGATTCTGTTTGGGTGTATGTCTCCATGTGTCACAATGTTCTGTTTTAAAATACAGCAAAGTTCAAGAAGTTTTGCTTCCTTAAAAGCAAACTTGAGGCTTAAATATGAAATACAGAGCTTTTTCCACAGGTTTTTTTGGTTTGTTTTTGAACTGCAAAGCATTTCTCTAAAACCAATCTCCCCAAGTCCAGGGTGGGAGGATAGGTAGATTCTCTTCTGACACTGGTTTTCCCGAATACCATATTGCCGACATAGTGTCCCGTCAGCTTCTCTTCTTTTCCTGGGGAGCCTGACGTGGTAGGTGACTTGGTGACCAGAGAGGGAATTTGCAGAGAGGGATATTTGCAAAACTTTCCCTTTTCTTTTTTTCAGGCAGTGATTCTCTGCAGAAGCATTTTTATTTTTTAATGAGTTCTCAGAGGGCGAACAGAGACGAAAAGGGAGAACAGTTGAATATTTCTGCTAGCGTTTTGACCCGGACAGCCCTACAGTGTTCTGTTTATTGACAGGGGAGAATTGTTTGTGTAAGGTTAGCGTTGGCATCGCTTGGCCGGGTCACCCCTTCTGCATGAGTTAGGAAATGCTGCCAGGTTTCCATCTGTCAGCAGTGCAAGCCCAGCCACAAACACAACTGTCGTGACAACCACACGAGTTAGTCTTTCAAATAAAACTTGTTAAAAGCTACTGCCCCCAGCCTCCACCCACTGCAGTTAACTGCATTAAATCACCCTTTAACTAGTACTTATTTTCTTAGGCGTTTCTTACCTCTGCAGCTGTGGGCATGCTGGCCTTTAATTTAAAATAACCCCACTAGGATGAGCGTTTACAGTCTCCGAAGGTCAGGGTGTGTGTAGGAGGATGTCTGACAGTGATGTCCCACCTGAACTATCTCAGGCTGCAGTGCCTGCATCTGGGGCCCTCTGCATCCCCCACTATGGGACGTGTTCTTTAAGTCAGGGAACTGATAGATCAGCCGATTTCTTCCAGATGATGGTAAAGCACAAAGACAACCTTAGAGTAGGGCTCTGTTACATTATAAAGGGTGAAAGGGTTACTCTTAAGGCAGTACCCCTTCCCAGACCCCGTGGTTTTCCTATTTCGATGAACTTGGGTGGCAAAGGCAAGTTTGGGCTAATTTTAGCTTACCTGTGAAATCCGAGTTGACAAGGGAATCAAAGCTATAACTGAGTCCACTGACACTGGGTTTCCTGTGGTGTGCCTTTTCTTTTCACTTACATGTTTGAAATCCTGTGAGATCAAATGGACTAGTGACCCCCTTAGTAGGTCTCTTTTATCTAAAAGCAATTTAATGTTCTCAATATGCTCTCTTAGGTGCTAGTACTTTTAGAAGGTCTTTCCGTAGTAGAGAGGTATCTTCCCTATTGGTCAGTGTAGGCTGTAAAAATGGGCACTCAGTTTAAATAAAAATGGCCAGGGTAGAAAAAGTGAAATGATGATGAAATATATCGTGTATTTGGAAAAAAGAGGACAGCCCTTTCTGATTGTTAGAAGAATGTTCAGAGGCCATACCTATATCTGAACAATGTGGTTAGTACCAAGTCTTTAGGAAAACATGTACACCTAAAATACCATGAGGCAAATAGTAGCTTTTCAACACCAGATTCCAAGTTCTGTGCAGCTGAAGTACTGTAGAAATTGAGGAAGCCCACAGTGCCTGGTACATGCTGGTCACTCAACAATATTTGTTGAGTGAATGAGTAAATAAATAACAGGAAATGATGGTGACGATGATGATACTGTTAAAGAGAAACAAAGAGCAAACTTTCAAAGAGACCAAGATCGTGACTCTCATACAAATATAAAATCAGCACAAGTCAAAAATTTTATTTGACATGTTAATTAATGAAGAATTCAATATGATATTATTACAACTGGTTCAGCAGAGAACTCAAAGAACCACACACTTACAGTCAGTTGAGGAATGCTGAAATGATTTACCAACAGATGTAACCTGGCAAAATTGGTCCACATCCACACAGGGTGCATTTCCATGGGCTGGAATTATTTGCACAACTCTCGGTTTTTTACAAATCAACTTGTATCTCTACAGAGTTGTAAAATAGTCTAGTCAATGAAGAACAAATGTGCACACCCTGTAGAATCAAATAATCCCTGTAATTCCAGCATTCTGTTGGGGCTATCCAACAACACCTTGGCTGAAAATCTTCCACAATCTTCCCTACAGTAGCTAATACATGCATAGTGCATATTCGGTGCCTGCACTGCTCTGGATTCTACGCTGCACACGATAATTTACCTAATCTTCCTAGCAACTGGCCCAAGGTTATAGAGCAAGTACACAAGGGGCCAGAATTTGAGTCCAGCCTGTCCAACTCGGATACCCCAGACTCCTACTGACTGTGCAGAACTCCCCGAGATGGGGTGAGGTCACCAGGTGTCAACTGGCCTTGCTGAGGGGCTACCCCTGCTTGTTGCTGGTCTCCAGTTGGCATACGATTCTGGGGGTGGGGGCCATGCAGGCTGCCCTGGAGTCTCCCCAGGCTTCCGGCAGTAGAAATGGACACATCACATCTGCTGGTTTCCCTTTGTTCCCTCTTCAGGTCTGCACCTGGCACAGCACAGGGTGTCTAATCTCACCATGACTTGCATGTCCATAGATTTTGATGCCACAAGCCACAGTTGTGACTAAAGGACTTCATTGCAGGCTGAGTGGAATGGAACAATTACTGGGAGATATTTATCTCTTACAAGTCCAAGTAGCAGAGGATTGGGGCCAAATGTTGGACAGATGTGTTTACTTTGGGACATACCCTGTGTTTGCTCAGGCCTGCTCCGGTCAGAAAGGCCGTACAGGTGGCCGAGTGCCTGTCGGCTCCTGCACTCACAAGGCCTGGCACGCCCCCGGCACTGCCCTCAACCTCTGGCCACCGGGGACCAGGCCTAGTTTTGTAAAGTGGAGCGTGGCAAATGCAGAGAGCTGCAAATTCCCAGCCTGGCAAAAAGTCTGTCCTATTCATTTTCTCCCCAAGTTTTACTGCTTCATATTAAAAAAGAAAGTCCAGGAAATATTTAGTCCTAGAGTTGTGCCCTGGGAGCTCTAAAACTTTACCATCCCTGGCCTTCCACTATCTCCCATCCTCACACACGCTGGTGCCGGGAAGATCGTTCTCTGGGAGGTTGCTTCTGCACTGTGACCTGCATTTGCAAAGACTCAGGAAAGGAAAAACACCTACAAAGCTCACAGTCTCTCTTGGCCTCCGCCTGCACTAAGCTGGGACAGCTTGCGCCACAGCTCAGTGGTCCCCGAGAGAAAGAAACCATGCAGGTCCTCCCCATTCAGTGTGGGGTCCCCTTTGCTTTGGGCAAGACAAGAGTAAAGAGAGTAAGTCAGCTATAGTTTTGGAGGAGTACAGTTGTTTTTTCTTGGGTGGGTTTTTGCATTTAAATGAGCTTTGGGCCTTCACCTATAAGTACAGTTTGGGCAAGAGCTGATGTTTTGTTTGAGGTTTCATGAAGAGAAACAAAACAAAACAAAAAACAATGTAATGATGATAATATAAATAATTTGAAGTCTATATCACTTTTTTTTTTTTTAATCACCATGTCCTTGAAAACTTCCTTGTAAGAGATTTGGTTAGGGCTGGGTATTGGGTCCTGTTCACCTGAAGGGGTGAGGTCAGAAGGAAACCTCCTGAGGGGAGGGTGAGATTGGTGACGGCTGATTACTGACGTGCCAGTGTTGCACATCTCTTCCCAACCCTGCGTCTTGTAGTAGTTAGAAATTGGCTGCGGTGGGAGAGTTTACACCATGTGAACCAGCAGACAGTACAAATCAGGGCTTCCTCGTCTCCTCCCAAAGCATCATGTGGTTGTTAAACATTCACTAGCACAACACTTACTCTACCCCAGGTACCTAGACAGTGCTTGGCACGTAGTTGGTGTCCAAGAAATACTTGTTGAAGGAATGAATGAATGCATGTTTATAGGAGTCCTGAAGTAAATTTCACTCTGGTCAGATAAATAATATCTTTAAGATATCTAAGTTTAGAATTTTATCTTCAGTTTCATTAAGAACATAATTTAATTTACTGTTTGGTAGGCAATATGCAAGTTGCTTTTCAGACTTGCTTCTTTTAGTCTATATGTAATCTTATGCAAAGTGAGACTTATTCTCATTTTACAGGAGGGAAGTGAAGGTTCAGAATAGTAAAGTGTCAATGTGCCATTAAGGGGCAGAGTCAAATGTCAAATGAAAGCTGGTTGATTTGATTTTCCTTTCTTTCTTTCTTTTTTTTTTTTTTTTTTGAAGGTGTAATCACAAGGCCTTTATTTAGTTTGATGCTGCATATTACTTGGTGCCACTTTGGTCTTATAACAAAAGCAAATGTCTTCTTTCAACGAAAGAAAAAGTAATTTTTAAGAGTTCACCTTGATAAAACTTCTTAAAACTAACCAAATACAAAATCAGCTATTCATTAGCTAACTTACCTAGATTTTCTTCATATCATTTTTTTAAACTGATTAAGAGAAAGAATATAATTCCCCTATATATAGATGAAAAAAAAGACCATATGATTCTCTCAGTAGATGTAGAAAAAGCATTCGATAAAATTCAACACCCTTTTATGATAAGAACTCTTAACAAAATAGGCATAGATGGAACATACCTCAATATTATAAAAGTCATATATGACAAAAACACAGCTAACATCCTACTGAATGGGGAAAAATTGAAAGCATTCTCACTTAGAACTGGAACCAGACACTCAGAGGCGCCCACTGTCACCACTTCTGTTCAACACAGTGTTGGAAGTCCTAGCCAGAGCAATCGAGCAAGAGAAGGAAATCAAGGGTATCCAAATGGGGAAAGAAGAGGTCAAAATATCACTCTTTGCTGACAATATGATCTTATATCTAGAAAACCCCAAAGATTCTGCCAATAGACTCCTGGAATTGATAAGTAAGTTCAGCAAAGTCTCAGGTTACAAAAATAAATGTACACAAATCAGTAGCATTCCTATACACCAACAACAGTCAAGCTGAGGATCAAATCAAAGACTCAATACCTTTCACAATAGCAACAAAGAAAATAAAATACCTAGGAATATATTTAACCAAGGAGGTGAAGGACCTCTACGAAACTCTGGAAGTAGAGTTTCATGGTTCTTCAGGGAGAGATACGAAATTCTGAAGAAGGAAATTGCAGAGGATGTATTCAAGTGGATCAGTGGAATCAATATTGTTAAAACATCCATACTCTTCAAAATGATTTCTAGATTCAATGCAATCCCCATTAAAATACCAATGTCATTTCTTGCAGATCTAGAAAAAAGAATTCTGCACTTCGTCTGGAACCAGAAAAGACCCCAAATAGCCAAAGCAACCTTAAGCAAAAAATACAAATCTGGAGGCATCTCTTTACCAGACTTTAAGACATACTACAAGGCTATAGTAACCAAAATAGCATGGTACTGGCACAAGAAAAGAGACAGACCAATAGCTCAGAACAGAGAATCCAGATATAAACCATCCTCGTATTGCCATCTGATATTTGATAAAGCAGAGAAAAATGTACAGTGGAGAAAAGAATCCCTATTCAATAAAGTGTGCTGGGAAAATTGGATAGCCACATGTAGAAGACCAAAACAGGATCTGCACCTCTCACCACTCACAAAAATTAATTCACAATGGATAACGGACTTAAACCTAAGGCATGAAACTATAAGAATTCTGGAAGAAGAGTTTGTTAAAACTTTTATAGATATCAGCCTAGGCAAAGAATTTATAGAATCAAATCTTGCTTCAAATTCTGTTCTATCATATACTGGTTATGTGGCCTTAAGCTTCCTTTTTCTCATTTTTAAAAATGGGAACAAAATGATCTGCCTTGATGATAGAGTGAAATGGTGCCTCTAAAGTCTTCAACATGGGGCTAGGCAAATAGTAACTACTGAGTTACATCACAGCTCTTACTATGTATTTGCATTATAATCAGTGCTTAGCACATTTTACAGTGTTTATTTGTCACTCTGACTAGACTATCACCCTTTGAAGTGGAAGCTTTTATGTCAGGTACTATATTAAAGAATATTATAGATGTGCAATCAATTTGTACAGACCAAATAATTATTTGGTCAAAGTGGAGAAACTTTTTGGAAAAGTAACTGAAATCAGAGAAATGACAATTGGAGGAGAACCTTAAAGGCTGAGTAGAGTTTATTAATATGTTGGATATAATTGGATTGAATGGAATTGTGTTTGGGGAACATCATTAACAGCAGTGATTCAAGGTTATTCAGGTTAGTTTGGAAGCCTGGTTGATTTTCAAGCTGTTGCTTGGCTGTGAGATAACCCTGCCTCCTCCTACCACAGAGAGATCCTGTGTCCTCCCGTGGAAGGCAAAGGGTGTCAGGGCCGTTAACTGTAGGAGCCATCCTGAGGGCTCCGTGGCCCTCCTTCAGTTCGAGGCTTCTGCAGGAACAGAATCAATGACTTTTCAGCTCCATACGCCCTTCCCGGATCCCCTGTTGGAAGATATAAGAGCAGATACACATTATCGGACGCTGACAGCAGTTCATGCAGTTTGGACTCGGAGCAGTGAAATTCAGCTGGCTGGACCACCTGGGACTGTCTGGAGCCACGGCTGACGAGCACACCGCCTGCGTGGAGAAGATGCAGTGGTATAAAACAGCCACAGCGTTTGGCCTGACCTTGGTCACGGGCTCCCAGCATGAAGACGGCTATCTCTGAAGGTAAGTGCGGTATTTTACTTGCTACCAGGACTCCAGCCCACAACCAAGACCAAGTTTGCCTATGTGGTTCGAGGTTTCGCGACGCCTGCTGCGTCCTGTCATTGGAAGAGGATCTGCAGGGTAGGGCATGGGAGAAGCTGGTCCTGGCTCTTGGAACACATTCAGCGAAAGGGCTGAGATAATAAAGGAATTTCAATGCAGCCCCATCAGCCCACCCACCTGTACCTGTTCCTATGCTGCTGTCGGGGGCGGAAGGGCCGGGCTCACCTGTCCATTCTCTCTTCACTAACTCCCTGGGCCCCTTTCCCGGCCCACTTGCTGGGACCTGGCAAGGGCAGTGACAGGGAGCCACGTGATGTGGCAGAACAACGGCCGGTTCTGCCGGGCCCACGTTCTTTATGAAATAGAGAAATAACAGGGCCCTCGCCGGGAAGACTGAATGCTGTGGGCGACGCCACAGTGAGAAATGTGCCTTTTCAGCCACAGTGAATGCACCTGAGCTAAAATTAGCATTGGCGGCAATCAAGACCCACATTGTCCTAGGCTGCTTTGAATAAAATCCACAAAAGTTCAGTCACGAAACCCCGAAGTGCTGCTTCCCTGAAATTTCTGAGCCTTCATCACAAAGGACGTCTGCCATTTCCTTTCCCTAATGGGCGGTTCTCTCTCAAACCTGCTCTTTCAGGTGCTGCTCTGAGATGCCTCCTGCAGTTTCCACCCCTTTCTCCAGGGCCTGGTCCTTCCAGGTGGGTTCCCAGGTAAAGCGGCCGGGGCGCATCCATCTTGCCGAGGAGGCCAAAGCTGAGGGGTGATTTGTGATTTTCTGTAAGGTGCGGAAAACTTGGCTATTTCATTCCTAAAGGCAAAAATCTGGGAAATAGTAATACTTGCAACATCTGTACCAAAAAGTTAGTGTTTTTACTATATAGAGAGCTCTTAAAAATCAATAAAATATAAATATAGCTGCGAGTGCTAAAATAAAGTTTCTGTGTTTTAGACCCAAATTGCCAGCACCTGTTGGACAGGACGGGGGACAGGCTGGGCTGGTTGGCACACCCCACCTTGTGGGGTGAGTCCAGGCATTTGGCTTCATTCTAAGTGCAGAGGGCAAACAGGGGAGGGTGTGGGAGGGGCCCTGGGACTGGACTGGGGAGAACATGTCACTACAGTTGCGTTCCAGGAGTCTCTTTCTGGGGGAGCAGGTGGAAGGGGCAGGAGTAACAGCCTGTGTCAGAGAAATCAGGAAAGTTCGGGAGCCAGAAATAGCCTAGAGGTTGTGGCCTCGGAAGAAAGTGAATGGAATCCATACATTTTTAGGAGGAAAAATGGACTTAGTGGTGGTTTGGACATGGGGATGAGGGTGAAGGAGGTTCCAAGGCTAACTCCCGGGCGTCTGTCTAGATAAAAAGAATATTGCAGACGGTGGGATCCCTGGCGCCGGGTAAGCCTGGGAGAGGACGGGGTGTTGCCGAAGGCTGGAGGAGGGATCATGAGTTCATCGAGGTTCATGGTGACTTTGAGGCCATAGTGTAGCCACCTGGTGACATGACAGAGGGAGGGCTGACCCGCAGGTATAAATTTGAACACTCATCTGGGCACAGGGCACATTTTGGGCACAGGTAGAGACTTAACCTTTGAGGAACCTCAGAATTAAATGTACCTCAGGATTAAATGTCCAGGTGGAACATAATGACCTTGCAAATAACTCAGGCAAGGAATGGCCAGGGGGATGGGGAAACGCAGGCGAGAAAAGGGAAAGAGCATTTCACGTCGAGCACGCTGAACGCCGCCGAGAATGGGCTGGCCGTGTCTGTAGGGCTCAGCAACATGGAATATCTGTAACCTTAGCAAGAATTGTTAAGGTGTAGCCATGAGGGCAGGCGCCACACTGGAGTCCAGATGGGGTGCCCATGAGATGGCATTGTCAGCGTGGCATCTGGAGAGGTGGCAGTTCCCATGTTCTGGTCCCAAGTTTCCTCTGGAAAGCAGACGCGGGGGGCTGCGACTGGAGAAGGGAAGAGGAACACATGACCTGTGTGCAGAGCAGATGGCAAACTATTGGCTAGATTAGCTAGATTAGCTTCGTAGCAGAAAACCTGCTGAAGCGCGTAGCTGTTCTCATCCCTGCTTCAGAATCTTGTGTGTGGGGAGTTAAAAAGTGTTCCTTTGCAACTGTAGCTAGGACATGAAACAGCACAAGGTGGTGTCTCTAGTGCTAGAGCTGCCACAGCAAAGCACCACAGCCTGGTGGCTGAAGCAAGACACATTTATTTCTCACAGTTCTGGAGGCTGCAAGTCTGACATCGAGGTGTCAGCAGGGCTGGTTTCTCCTGAAACCTGCGACATTGGCCACCCTCCTGTCTGTCCTAATCTTCTCTTCTCAAAGGGACACCAGTCATATTGAAGCAGGGCCACCCTAGTGACCTCCTTTAACCTTAGTCACCTCTGTAGAGGCCCGTCTCCTAATGCAGTCCCATTCTGATACGCTGGGGCGAGGGCTTCAGCGTAGGAGCTATGAGGGACACAATTCAGTTTAGAACAGGTAGATAAAGATGAGTTTTTCTTTTTAGAAAATGGCAATGTCTTACTTGCTATCTTTAAAGTGTTCTCTAAAGGTTCCAATTGAGTGCTTGTTTTTAAAATCGTTTTATTACAGTTTTTATTCCTAAAGTCTGCATGTACACTTTGCACTTTATTTACAACTTTATTTCTTTCTCACCTATTGAAGTATCCAATACTTCATAGAAATTTTCCATACTTTGTCTTAGTCCAAAAAAATTTTTTTGAGAAGAAAAGGCAAATAAAAGTCACCCAATTCTTTTTCAAGTAGATCCAGAGAAATGACATTGTTTTTCCTGTTCCTTATGAATTCTTTTGAGTAGCTTTGCTCTGAAATACTTTTAATAGGAACTGACCTAAGAATTTTTTACAACAACCAGTCTTGTAGTAAAGATAGGTTTTAAAGAAGTGAATATTGATTTTTTTCCACTGTAAAGGGAGACAGTTTTACCATTATTTTTCTGAGGAACTTTTCAAAATAGTTACTTCATCTTAGAAAAGTCTGACAAAGTAGGTGGAATGCATTGTTTAAAGGTTAGATTT
>JAQIFY010003414.1:0-12564 GCA_028533085.1 Varecia variegata | reverse complement strand
TGCCCAAATGTTTAACCTTGAAAAGAATAAAGTATGGTTCTTATGTTACACCACTAAATATTGGGGTACTTTATTACCTAGCAATGAATAACTGACATCAAAACTGGTATGAGACCAGGTTGGAGGTAGACACCTGGAGAGAGGCCAGGACACTGTTAGTGAAGGCTAGAAAGGCAGTGATGAAATTGTTATTGGAGGCGGGAGAGAAGGTAACTCATGTTATGTGTCTGGTAACATATAACAAAATGATTGGTAACACTATTGCCTGCAATAATGTGGAAGTGATAATTATTAGTAGTTTCATTTAGCTGCCTACAATTAAGTACAGAAAGAGAAAGATAACTAAAGAATTATTCAAGCAGGATTTAGAGGAAATAGTTCAACCCCAGACTTGCTAAGTTGGAAAATAAAATTTATTCTCATTCTTGCTTTTCCAGCCAGCAAAAGATTCTGAAATAAACAAGTGGTTTAGGGAAAAGATCAAATCCAGGGGGCAAAGATCAAATCCAGGGTCTACTAATACCGTGTTCTCTCAGATAAAGATCAAACAAGTGTGTAGCTGGACGACCCTTCATTGAGACCTCTGAAAGACTTAAAGTGGTGCCTTATAGACCTTGTCAGCTAGTCAAAGGGGCTTCTAAAATCCTTAAGCACTTCTACAGGATCCTGACTTGCAAAATAAGCCTGTTTCAAGAGTTTTGTGGGCATGTCTTTTATCTAACAGGAGAGTGAACCTCAACAAAAGTCATAGGACAACCCCAAGGTTTTAAAGAAAACTGAACTTAAAAAGAAAAAAAAAACACCAACAGTTAAACAAAAGTGAGTACACAAAAGGTCTCTAGATCATTAACTCTCTAACAGCAGGAAGCAGGCTACTCAACTGCAAAGAATAATAATTATCAATTGTTATTGATCAATTATTTCTGACAGAAAAGGAAGAAAGAATCAGAGGAGGGGCCCAAAGACCAAAAGGTGAAGTTAAAGGCCATAGAGAACCATTCCTAGGAAAAAAATTTGAGCCTTAATCAAGAACACTTCTTGCTTCCAGAGCAAGGAGAACTGGGGCCATATGCCTGACTGTATTTAGAATTGCCATGGACTAATGATTATTATATGGCTTCTGTTTTCTCATTTTTAAATGGTATTTTCTATTGCAATTGTCCTATCTTTGTCTTACCATTGTATGCCAGGGCAAAGAGAAAGTGGCAGATAAAAGCGGTGTCTTTTTGGTTCACAGGTCTCTGCACTCAAGAAACTACACCAGAGAAATCCAATCTACATCTTGAGATGTAATTTAGAGACTTTAAGTCTGAGCTTGATGCCATAATGAGATAAGCTATGGGGGGTCTTGGAAGTCAATCACCATTTAAGTACAACTATCTGAGACCAACATGATGTGAAGAAGCACAAGTTAGCCATGCGGAGGGGCCACATAGCGAGAGATGGATGCCTGGCCAGCAGTTAGCTTTCCAGTTTTCCTTGCTGAGGGTCCAGACATGTGAAGGAAGAAGCCTTCTTGAATGTTTCATCCCAGCATCCTCCTAAGAGGAGTCAACCAGTAGAATACAGTTCAGATTGCGCCATCATGATAAATAACAAATTACTATTTTTTTAAGCCATTGAGTTCTGGGATGTTGTTTTGATTTGCTCTTGTTTTGTGGTTGTCAATCTTTTGAATGCGGAAACAGATAACTGAAACATTGTGGCTGCTGTGTTGAGAACAGACTGGGGTGGAGATGGCAGGGGCAAGTGTAGCAGCAACTGTGCAATTGCACTGTGAGACATGATAGCAGCTTGAACTTAGGTGAAAAAAAATAATGGTTCTTATTTTACACCACGAAGTTTGGGGGTACTTTATTACATAGTAAGGAGTAACTTACGCCAAAAACTGCTGTAAGACCAGGTGGTGGGCAAACACCTGGAGAGAGGCAAGGACACTGTCAGTGAAGCCTAGAAGTGAAGATACTGAGAAGAGGTCAGATGTGGGGTATATTTTGAAGGCATAGATAGCTAAATGATTTGGTGGCAGATTCAATGTGGGGCATGAGAAAAAGAGCAGTTAAGGACAATTCCAAGGTTGAGTGCTTGATTATCCATGCAACTAAAAGAACAGAATTGCCATCAAGTAAGACGGGGAAGACTGTGGGAGAAACAGACAAGGGAGTAACGTCAAGAATCCAATGAGTATCTCATCCAATCAGAGATACTGAACAGACTGTTGAACGAGCTTAGAGTCCAGGGGAGAGGTCATAGCTGGATATATAAATATATGAATCATCAGTACATGAAGGCATTAAAAGCCCTAAGACTAGGTGAGATCACCAAGGAAGTGAGTATATATAATAGATAGAGAAAAGGCACCTGACGACCGAGCCCTCAGACTTTCTTATATTTTACAGGTTAGGGAAGTGAGGAACCAGCCAAAGAGACTGAAATTGTTGCCGGTGAGGTAAAGGGAAAATAAGGAAAAGGGGGTGGTTTGGAAGCCAAGTGAAGAATTTTCAGGTCTTGTTGCAAGAGTACACAGGAAGAGAACCGAAAACTAACCACTGGATTTAGCAACATGGAGGTTCTTGGTAACTTTCACAAGTGCACTTCCAGTGGAGAAGCAGGGATGACAGTCTGGCCAGTGGAAAAAAATGTGGAGAAAGAAACTGGAGACAGAGAATATAGTTAACATTGAAAGTTTTCCTGTAAAAATGTTGGCAGAAAAACCAGGTATAAGTGAAAGGAAACATGAAGAGAAAAACAGGAGGCTTTTTTTTTTAATGGGAGAAATTTTAACATGGCTACATGATGATGGGAAAGACATTAAAAACATCAGGGACAAAGAAAAAAAAATGTTGATGGAGAAAAAGCAAGAATTACTAAAGCTATGTCCTTTAGCAGATAATGGGACCAAAACTACATTTCTGAATTAACTGTGATGGATTTCTAGCTGGTTGCCTTGATTCTCATTCATCTTTTCTTCCATAAATTCCACCCAAACTAATTTTCCTAAAACACTGTTTTTATTACATTATGCCAACCTTGTTTTTGCGATATTACTTATGTCTCCTATCTACTTAGCTGTCAAATTTTTGAGTGATATAATTCACTCTCACTGAAGTCAATACAAATCCACTACGTGACCAGCCCTGTGCTAAGCATGTGGAGCACACCATCTTGTCTTTACTCAAAATGCAAGTGTAAAGCCAGAAATATGACAAAATGAATTTACAGACATAAAAGTTATTATAGGGGAATGCAAATGGCACCAAATGGATTCACATAAGGGAGAAAATAATTCTGCCTGGCCAGGAGATGGAGACAGCAAAGGCTATAGAGGGTCAGCATTTTGAGCAGGAACATGAAAGCTGACAAGGAAGGACAAGTGTGTCTGGAACACAGAGGCAGTGTGACTGGAGCTGTGGCTAGAAGAGGGGACTAGGCTGCAGAGGCTATCCAAGCCCTATTAGAATCTATTTCCCACTACTGCCCAGTGGGAAGCCTAGACAGCAGCCAAACTAGGCTCTTTACTGCTCTGCCCCCCACACCCATACTTTGCTTTAGGCACAGTGAGCCATGGTAAGCCAAGGGGACAGCTTGGGGGATAAGGCTGAAAAGATCAGATAATTCCTAACTGAAGAATGTGCATCCCTGGGGTATCCTACAACTTTCCAAGAGATACGGGGGCACAGAGAGTTCTAAAAGAACCAATTTCAAAATCTACTGCTTCATTAGGAAACTTTTTTAATAAGTGAGATGCCTGATATGTGCCCAAGGCAAGAAGATTTGCAGCAAGTTTCCTTTCTCACTTCCCTTTCATAACTACCCTTCTCCCACTTCAGAAAAGAAAAGCTTCTCTCTCCCTATCCAGAATCTTATCATGTACCTTGCCTTGCCAGGGTGTCAAATAAAGGGGCAATTTGAAAAGCTGATATAACAGGAATCTTCTTTAATCAAAGCATTGATATCCACCATATCTACTTCTATGGTATATATTTCCAATATAATTTTAGTTTTATGCCTAAGAATTACTTACTGAAGGTTAATGGGTTCTTTTGATTAACTGTGGACTGATAATATTTAAAATAACATAACCAAGAATAATTTTTAACAATAAAATCCTTTAATTAAAAATTAAATTTCAATTTACATACTTATTTTTATTGCAGATGAGTAAAGAGAGCAAAGAAATTGGAAAATATATTGCAAAATCTCTAACTGTGAGATATTCAATTAGGGCATAATTATTTGAAAATTTTAGAGGTCCGTGCTAACAGTGTGCAAGAAACTTTGTTTCTCAAATTGCAATTAAAAGGCACATGAGCAAAATACCCAGCAAGGAGAAGTATAATTCAGTGACATAAGGAATTTAAGACACTCCTTTTGCATATTACAATGATAAGTAGAACTTCTCCCCCATCAACCTGACAACCACCATATTTTCCTCTTCTAGGATCATTTTCAGTTTCAATTCCTTTATTTGACAAAATAATTTGTCACTTTCCTGATCTTGTGTGCATCCTGTCAGCACGTGGAAGAACCATCTGGAGAAGAACTATGTATTGCACTCAGACTTTTTTTGTCCATTTTATGTGGTCTCTATGGAGTCCTCTGCCCCTGCTGTGGGATAAAACATGGTACAATATATGCATACAAATCCCCTGCCTCCAGATGTAAAATGTGCACAAATAATATTGTTGAAATGAACTGAGATCAAAGATCCTCTTATTTTCTATTTCTGATTCCAACACTAAACAACTTTAAAAAAAAGGGACAACATTCTTTTACATAAGGCAAAGTAATAAATAGCATTAAATTACCCCAATAATGGCCAACATCTATTTCAAGGTGAAGATATGGGTATTTTATTTTTCATTATACTGAACACCTGACTTTTGCTAGAAGAGAAAGCATATATTCAATTAATGAGCATTAACTTTGGAATCAAGATAAATCTCAGTGAAGTGTCTTACTAGCTGTGTCCTCATCCAAGTACCTTTTTTCTATTCTTTTCCTTTCTTTTTTTCTTTTCCTTTCTTTCCTTCCTCCCTTCCTTCCTTCCGTCCTTCCTGTTGTAAAGTGAGGCTAAAAATGCAGGGTTATTACAATTCAACAAGGTCATGAAATGCCAGTTTGGTGCCTGAAACATCACAGAGGCTTCCTTTTTGTAACTAACTTTCAAATTCACATGAGGTTCCTACTAGAATGACACTATTAATAACAATACTTTGTACTTTAGTCTCTCTGTCAAGATTTCTTAGTTACTCCTATTCCCCAAACAATTAACTATACCACCTCCAGTTGTGATATTATGGGAAGTCTTCTGCTCTAATCTCTCCATGAATCTTAGCCTTCTACTTGGATGTATGGATAGACAGATAGACAGAGACAGATACAGAGATTAATCCACATTCGTCTATTATTTGTTAAGTTCCATCAGCAGAAACTGATACGAATTAGACAAATATTTTCATTCAAGGACCATAAAAGAAATTTCTCCAAAGAACCAAACACATATTTTAATAGATATTCATGTGAATATTTTTTGATTATAAAGATAATCTTTAAATATAATTAATAATATCAATTATACAAGTACCATACAAACATTACTTTAAAACCAACATCCTATCATTATAACACCGCCTCTAAAAGAAATAGTGATTATCACCATCAAATTGCAGGGAATATTTTTTATGGAAATAACATCATCCTTCATAAATACTAGCAATCTTACACCTGTGTGCATTGGAATCCCAACTCTACCACTTTCTAGCTCCATGACCTTGGGAAAGATATACTCTATACTTCAATTTCCTCGGCTATAAAATACAGTCCCTACCACATAAGTTTATTATGATGATTTTTTAAAATGTATACTTAGAACAATGTCTGGCACATAATAAGAACTCAATAGTGTTAACTATTTATTCATATTTATTTCTCATAATTCAAGTTGTGGGTCTGATGACAATACTCTCTGTATTATCATTAATTAAACTTCCAAAGAATGGTTACACAACAAACCAAACTTAACAGTAACTCCAGGGGAAATGAGAAAAAAGGACAGTCTTCTAAGTTTTCAAAAGTTTTAAAATTTTTTTGGGCCAAAGACCCATTTAAAAAGCTGATTAGAGTCATGGATATTTTCCTCAGAAAAATCCACTTATGTACAGCATTTCAGAGTTCCTTCTACAGCCTTCCTGAACTCCATCAGAGGCAGTGAATCTGAGATGGAGAAACTATTTAGTGTTAAAATCTTCAATATTCAAATTCTATTTCAATAAACTTTAAACCATTGTTTTTCTCTATCCCTCCAAAAGTATATAAACATACATTTCATCAACAAACATTGTGTCCTGTAATATAGCTGATGACATTTATTATATTAATTTCAAAGATTAAAACAAAAAACTTCATAGTATTCAACGCACCAGCAATCTGCAAGAGAATTCCAACCAGAACTACAGCTTCAAATCAAGTTCTAGAATCGTCACTCCAAATGAACAGAAAACAGTGAAACCAAAAGTATGGGAACACCCTGCCTATCAGAAGTTCCTGACCAGTGGTCAACCTGATCACTCTCTGTCACTGTTGCAGAGCAGATGATCCTACACCAGAGGCCCTTCGGAATCCGACCAAAATTTTCAGAGAAAACAGAGAAACATAAGCACAACATTAAGACACAATCGTAACCAACCTTAAGAACTTTCTGACACTTCAAGTAAAAGTTCAGCTTTTCCTTCACTTTTCAAATCAAAAATAGCTCTTGCTTTGTCTTCAGGCCTTCCCTTTATATATCTTTATGTTCCTTCCTTTATACTTTCTGCCTTCATCTACCATGCCCACCACACTGTTTGTTAAGAAAACGACAATAATTTAAAATTCAGCATGTATTATTTCTCCAGCTTTCAGTAGAATGGTTCAGCCTTGTGGTGGCCACTGTCAGTGTTATAACATTAGAAAGTAGTTTTAAAATATATAATGGCAAAGAGCTGGTGACAATCACTTCACTTCCAGTTTTGAAACTTCTGACTCATCCATTTAAGAATCTGTTATAAGCATCATTTCAGAATTACCTTGGTTTACACATACTTTGAAGTTAACATAATTTCAAATGCATGCAATTACATAAATTCAAATGAATTCTATACCCTTGCAACAGGGAGTCTCAACAACGCTGGGAAAAAATAGCTAGATTTTCATTTAAAGCCACCCTGAATGAGGATTTTATTTCAGTCCAATTCGTCGGCATTTCTTTCACGTTGTTCTGGCATTCCAGATACGATTCTGCTTTTCTAAGGGATAAGTGGCTTATGCAGAGGTGGAACTAATGCTAGACCCAGGCCTGACTGCCAGCAGTGACCATTCCTGCAAATTTCTCTTCCTAGAAGGCTGTCTGATCAAAGGGAAAGACAGACGCGCGCACACAGACGCACCGGCCAGCAGAGAGTTTGGGAGGGGCAGGGAGGAAGCGGGGATCTGCGGTACCTTTTTTTGACTTTTTTGTGCTCAATTAGGTGCAGAACTCAGCGCTCCGGACTGCTGGACTTTTGTCTTCTCAGAAATCGGCAGCTTGGCGGGGGCAGCCAGACGCAGGTCCGTCACCCTCCCGGTGGCGCGCAGAGTGCGCGGCGCCTCCTTTCGCTCGCCACCCGCCAGGGACAGCGACAGAACGCGGTGCAACTGCGGTGCCACGCGCGGGGGGCAAAGGGATGTGCGATCTGCGCTCCTCCGGAAGCGGGAGGATGGCGAGCAGAACTCACGAGAGAAATAAAGGGTCATTAGGGGAAAAACCAAAAATTGAAGTCGCAGTCAAATGTTCCCCAAGAGAGGGCGGGGCTGCGGCCGGTCGGGGGACACCCGAGGGTAGCTCCGCCGTAGCTGGGAGGGGTCGGGGCGTAGGCTTTCGGGGAAAATTCTATCGCCCTTCCTATCACCACCACCTTCCCTTCCAAAGCGGAGAAGCAAAGCTCTGTACCTCCATGGAGCCCGGGCTGCAGGGTGGGGGTCGGCAGCCCGGTTCCCTTGCGGGCGTCGGACTTGCGAGGCAGCCAGTGAGTCAGCTGGGATTCTCCCGGGAGCCCTCCACCCGGGCAGTCCCGGCCCCCAGCGAAAAGAAAAGTGAAAGAGAAAGAGCCTGGAGCAGAGGCGAAGATAAACACCCCTGGCGCAGGCTGGGGGAGGGGTGGGACGGCAGCGGGCTCCTGGAAGACTGTCCCAGGTGTCGCCGCTCCCCGGGAGCTTGGCATGTTTCCGTCACTGCCAGGCTCTAGGGCGCAGAACCTGGAGGCGAGCGAGAGGACGTCGAGGAGCACCGGCCCCACCGGCGGGGACACCGGTCACCGGCTTCCTGCTCAACTCCTGGGCACCTGCAGAGAAGGCACGAGGAGATCGTCCGCACAGGCCGCACCCAAGGTTACTGGCAGCGCGTACGTGGCTTCCGCAGCCAAGCCTGAAGACCGGGCGCGGCGGGCGGTCCTCCACGTCGCCCAGCGGACCAGGGGACAGGGGAAAAGGTGCCAGGTCCCAGATAGGCGGCTACTCCAGACCAGCCACTTCGGCCCGCCGCACAGGCTGGAATAAGGAAGCTCCGAAGTCTTACTAGAGAAAACGGTGGAAGACAGGAGGGTGACGGTTTTGTGCAAAGCGGTTGGCAAGGAAAGTGAACTTGCAGGAATAAGCCTGTCTGGGAATCACTTTTCCAGTCGAATGTGTAGTCTAGTGTAAAACATTACACGTGGTCCCCATTTGATGGAACCGTGAGGCGTTGTAGTTGTAAGATTCTAAAGTTGGAGGAAGGGACTGAGTTTTTTGAGGCTGAGTCATCTGCATGGCACACAGTCAACGGCCGAGTCATCATGCCCAGTTTTGAAAGCACTTTGGAAAACTTTGCACACGTGCAAATCACTAAAAATCCCTAGTGGTTGGTGCTTCCCAAAACTTCTCAGAGTCAGGCACAGAGAAAATGATAAGGCTCCCTGGAACTTAGTTTAACTTAGTTTAAAATTTAACTATGTTTTCTTTGTATTACATAAATATGGTAAAAATCAAATAGGAAAAATATTAGAAACTATTCAATTTAAATGTATGTAAAGTTCCACATAAAATCACTTCATATTTTTATGAAAGTTTAACATTCACTCAACTTTTTTATATCAAGTCTTATATTCGAAATATTTACTGATAGACTTTTTAATGATAATCACTTGAAATTCTAGTCTCCATCAAAATAAGTAAGATGTAAAAATGTAGAAAGTTTTTTGAAACCATTCAGAATTTCACCATAGTTGGAAATTGTATTTAAAAATACAATCATTCTTTTCTGTCCATGACAATATAATGTTGTATTTTCTTGTGCTAATGGCAATGCATTTTAAGTCCAAGCAGACTTTTTCATAGCCATGTGTTGAAGCTCTGATCTGCAGAATGGGCATTGCATTGTGAGAGCAAGCCTGCAGCTGGATTGTAGACCACTGCAAGGACATGGCAGCCATGGAAAGATGAAGTATGCTGGAAGGATGAAGTATCATATGTGTGAAGATACAGATGAGGGATGAACAACAGGACCTTGTACCCCCCACCCCAGCCTCAATTTGGACTGCTGCAGAGCTTCTTGGACTCCTGCAATGGTGAACTCCTCTAGCACCTCCTTCGGGCCTCTCATGGATGCTGTGTGCTCTGCAACTGGTGGCGGAAGCAGATGTCCAGACAATAAGACACCTCATGGGCCACACTCCACCACCTAGTAGAGCCAAATAACGCTACTGCCAGAGGACTCATCATCACATCTCAGGTACTGCTTCTCCACAGAAAGCTGCTCTCAGCAGGTGCCCACTAGCCTGTGGGCCTTAGACCTTGTTGGCTGTCCCCAGGACTGAAGGACATCAGTGCCTGACAGCATACTTTTAACACATGCGACCATCAAGAATGGTTTGAGCTACTGGAGGGTTTTCACAACACTCCATGAAACTTATGGGAACTTTCTGCATAGGCTGAGCTTTAAAAGTACAATCTGAGTACATAACCGTAATAAAATTAGTCTACAACAATTTCCTGAGCTTCTATATGATAAATTCTGGAATAAGATGGGCTGAGTGATATATAAAATATTTAACCAGATTAGGAAGATAAAATAACATAATAAAGTGAAATTGAAAATTATTATAGCCATAAAATGTGCTTTGCTCTACTACTTGCCTCCCACATGTGTAGGTCAAATTTGGTTTCTTAAATGCAGATTTTAAAAAGTATTTTGAGATTAGTTATGAGCACCTGCAGTTCAATGAAGTTGGGTTTGCAGCATTTGTTTTTGTTGCATTACACTCAAACAGGAAAGTCTAATATATGCAACTTGTATTTCCAGTTGCCACAGGCTGTTTGGCAAGATATTGAAAATTACTCACACCAATGAACAAGTAAATTCCACTGCATAAATTAAAAGCAAAGACCAAGATTGATGAAATAATTTGAAACTGCCTTAAGATAACTAATACAATTATAATGTGGGAAGAAGTAAAAATTAACTAAACCTCACAGAAGTAACCACAATAATAATCTCCTTGAATTCAAAGAATAAACAATAAAATTACAGTTTAATTAAATTGTATTATATGGTTTTTTCCAAAGACAATGTTTGCCAATTGGGCAGTTGTCTTTAAAGTAAATTTCTAAAACATATTTTCTATGGCTTTTGAGACAACATGGAAGAAGTTAAAAGTTAGCTCAGCGGATCCAGTGTTCAAAGTCCATGACTACGGACTTATTTGTGGTTTGCCTGAGATTAAACCCCCTGCCAAGAACAAGTTGGTACTCTGGTCTTTGGAAAACGTGGCCCACGAGAGACCCCTGAAATTTCCATTTTGGGTAAAATGTGCCTGAAATGCAGCTTTACCTCAAGGTTGCAGTTCACCTTGTTTTGCTTGTTTGCTTTGGTGGTCCTGACAATAGAGGAATACTCTTGCTCTTAAAGATTACTTAAGTTTTCAAAAGCTTCTCAAGTTGCTGCTTTTTAAGAGATGTAGGGATATTAGCTATTACTTCTCTAGTTCCTACAATGTGTCCCCAGTGCTGTGCTAACAAGCGTGAATGTTCACTTACTGAATCCGCACAGCAACGCTATGAGATATGAGCTATTATTGTCTCCAAAACTGAAGGCTGGAGGGGTTATACAGCTTGCCTAAGGTCACATGGCAATTGATTGGCCCATCAAGGATTTGAAGTCAAGTAGTCTGGCTTGAATACACACGCCCACCCTTTGCTGCCTCTAAATTGGCAACCACACTCTATTGCTTCTAAAACAAGAGTTCAGGAGGGAAGAAGTCATTGACTCTCAGGCAATACCTCTCAGTTAATTTTGTTTGCTTCCGGGTAATTTTAGCCACCACCGGGGAAGAAACTCATCACTGTCCTTAGATTTCTGCTTTCTGATCTTCCTGCATTTCTGTAATGAAACTGCCGTGGGTATGGCAGCTACAAACATAGGTTATTTGAATAAAGTGACTGACAAAAGGCTGGCAGAGCATTGCTGCACGTTTGAAACAGCAGAACTGGTATCCCACAGCTTCTGACTGGCTCCCAATAGGGAGCGGTGGCTTTGTTAGAACTGAAGTGTCAGTGCACCTATGGCAAAGAAGGAGAAAGGAAACCTAGTTTCAAGCTGGAGATGAATTAAGAACAATGATAACATACTTAATTTTTAATATGTTTAAAATTGCATGTAATGTTAAACGTTGGTACTTAGTAGGAGGCAGAAGGGGTTTACATATAGAACCAAAAGATGAGTTCATGTGCTAGTAATATTACCTCCTTAACAGTCTTTTAAGGTTGACCTTGTGAATGAAAATCTAGTTCAAAAAAATCTTTAATAACCTTACTTAGATTTATAATCTGAGAGTATGTTATAAATGTATACAATGTGAATGGATTTTGTCAGTATTTATTTCAATGACAAATTGTAAAGGGGACTTTATAATACTTTTCTTCACATAATACTTGCTGACACATGGCAAACACACATTTCTTGAATTCTACAATGAACACGTATGTATTTTTACAACCTGTAATAGCTTAAACAAAAGGGTGTAAACCAATAATATATCTATGTCAATAGTCAAAGTTAAACTGCACCCGAATGTTTATAGCAGCACAATTCACAATTGAAAGCATTCCCACTTCGAACTGGAACCAGACAAGGTTGCCCACTGTCCCCATTACTTTTCAACATAGTACTGGAAGTCCTTGCGAGAGCTATCAGGCAAGAGAGCAGAATCAAGGGAGTCCAAATAGGGAAAGAAGAGATCAAACTCTCACTCTTTGCTGATGATATGATGTTATATCTGGAAAACCCCAAGGATTCAACCAAGAGGCTCCTGGAATTGATCAATGAATTCAGTAAAGTCTCAGGATACAAAATCAATACACACAAATCAGAGGCATTCATATATGCCAATAACAGTCAAACGGAGAACCAAATTAAGGACTCAATACCCTTCAAAATAGCAACAAGGAAAATAAAATACCTAGGAATATATTTAACTAAGGAGGTAAAGCACCCCTATAGGGAGAACTATGAAA
>JAQIFY010003413.1:0-12566 GCA_028533085.1 Varecia variegata | reverse complement strand
TTCAGTCTGGGAGACTGAAAAGCTAGAACAGATATTAAAAATCTGTAATTTGAGTAAAAGCTAAAAAATGCTTTTATTTTGGATAAAAGGGTACAAACATACGCACATCTCAACACAAGAGAAAATGTAGTTTTCATGCCATTTTAAAGGTTTCTTATTCACGTAGAAAATCTATATATAATTACATACTTACGGAATAAAGTTTATTCTAAAGAAAATAGACTAAATGCTTAAATTATATAACATAATTTGGGATTTTGGATACTCCTTCAAAGGGCTTCCATATCTAAGACACTGTAATTATCGGTCATTATCTTTTATCTATGTAAAAACAGATTTATAATTCCACTAATTTAGCAACTATTTTAACGGTTTTGTATTATAACGGGGTCACTAAAAACTGTATAAAAGAAACAGACCACAAGCTAGCAAATAAATCAAACATCTTAGACCAAATGTTTTCCATTTGGGTTTGAGTTCCCCTGGCCAAATATAGACTAGGGTAAAAATTAGAGTAACTCATAACACCTGAGTCAGTGAAGGATAAGCATTTTAAGTTATGACAATCTAGCATGATTTTTAGACCATCATAAAATCAAAATTAATTTCCACAAAACATGTCAGATCACATTAAGCCATCACGTTAATATACCCTCTCAGCACTTACAGTACACAGGAATGTACACCAAGCTTATTTACATGAGATTCACAGCCTTTGCAATTTCTGTTCCTTCAGCTGAGCATGCTTCTGTCCCGGTGGCTTCTTTTCGATATTGCAGTCTCTGAATGTCACCTCTTCAGAGAGATCCTCCCTTATCATCTAATCTAAAAAACAATGCCCCCCCAAATCACTATCTAATACCTGATTGTATTTTCACTCTGTACATCTAATCCTAATCACTAATACCTGATTGCATTTTCTCTACGTACATCTCATAATTTTAAAACTTGTTCATTTGTTTGGTTTCTATTTATCCCTACTAGAAGACAAGCTTCCTGAGTGCAGGCACTTTAGTAATTTTGTTCACTACAGCAACCTTAGTACAATGTAGAATATGGCAGGTGCTCAAAAATATTTGCTGAAAGAATGAATGGTGCCCCAAAAGTCAACAAATATTAGATCAGAGATATTAAGTTTTGTCCACAACAAAACTCCTTGAAAGAAACTAGTTCTAAAAAAGACAGAAATATATGCTCAGAGCACTCACCCCCTCACAGAGTATCTAAAATTCAAAAGTTTGGAAAAAAAAAAAAAGAAACGTGAAAACACTGTTAACAAATACTTCTTTTTTAAAGTTAGGACCACAGAGACAAAGAATAGCTTCTGGTTTGTGATGTTCTTGGCCATTTAAAGAGCAACAAGTTCTATTTTATTTATTATATGTCTATAACATTTCCTCAAGATTAGAATAGGTTCTCAGAAACAATCAATTTAGAACTGTCTTCAAATTAATGGATGTGAAATCTAAGAACATTTTGAGTAGAAATTCCAGATTCAAATTATAAATCAACATTAACATTTAGGATGTTGGTAAATACGAGGCTGGGTCAGTTAATACCTAAATTAAAATCTGCTCAGCAGCCTATAAGTAGATACAAATCTTTCAAGAAACCCAGCCATTCCAAATCACATCCTAGAGACACTATATCTCTTTACTTTGCAAGATAAGACCAATCATGTTAGGAGTCCTGTTGAGATTCCAGCTTCTCTCTGAAAAATTCTGAATATGAAATCAATCCACTGTTTGCCATGGTTGAATAAGAAAACACACTACTTCGGGAAAATTTATTTTTCATCTCTCTGTAAGTCAAGCATTTATTATGTACCAAGGACTTAAAATAAGTCTGTTCAGTTTACTTAGATTTACCCACATTACCAATTTCTTTGCTCACCATTCCCCCTCACGTCACACTCTTTCCTTTTGAGTTCAATTTTGCTTCTCTCGCAAGTACATCCTTTAAAAGTTCCTTTAGTGAATGTGTGATGGTAGCAAATTCAGTTTTTGTTTGTCCAAAGAGGTCACTTCATCTTTACTCTTAAATAAAAGTTTAAGGTGGGTAAAAATTTAAAGGTTGGCAGTTATTTTCTCCCAGCATTTTATAATTTCATTATTTTTAGATTTCTACTGTTGCTATCAAGCACTTTAAATGTGGCTCTTTTATGGACAATTATCTATTTTCTCTATTAAGATATTCTGTTTATATTTGATTTTTGGTAATTTTACTATAATATGTCTAGGTATAGAATTTTTACCTATTCCACTTGGGGTTTCACTATGCTTCCCAAATCTGAGAATTCATGCTGTTTATCAATTCTAGAAAATTCTCAGCCAGTATGTTTTGAACTGATAACAGCTGAGAACTACTCCAATTAGATTCATTTTAACTTCATTCTATTCTCCTTATCTCTTCTTTTTTGTATTTTTCATTTTTAACTACTAGTACTACATACGGTTAATTCCCTGAGATTTATTATTAATTCACTCTTCAAAACACATCTAATCTACTACTGAATTTGTCCATTGAGTTTCTAAATTTCAATGACTATTTTTTTCCTTTCTAGAAATTGTTTTTTTGCCAAATCTGTCTGGTCATTTTTAGTTTGTGTCCTTGTTTTCGATCTCCTTTTAATATTAAAGTGTTTTTAAATTAACTCAAATAATAAATCTGATAATTCCAATAATCTGAAGTCCTTGGGGGAGGAGGGTGTCTACTTCTATTGTTACTTCCACTCTACTGTTTGGCCATAATCTTCTTTTCCAACCTTACCTTTCTTTACTCCTTTACCTTCCCTAATCCAGTCAAATGGGATTACTCATAATCATGATTTTATGCACCTGTCCTATCTCTGTTCTTCTTTGTTCATGTTCTTGCCATTGGCAACCCCCATACTCCATAAGTATTCAGATTCTACCCCATCCCTCAAGATCTATCTTCACTAAAGAAAAAAAAAAAAAAATCTAGCTTCACTGTCACTTTTTCCATGAAGCCTACTCTGAATAACCTTCTTGAGAAGAATATCTGTCCTAATTCAACTCTGCAGATTCCTGTAAACATACCACACACAGTGCCTTGCCCAAAGAAAAAACAGCAACTGAGAAATAAACACTTGCCCAAGATACTAGAGAAGAAATTAAATTCTTACAAGAGAGACTGGGCTTGAACTCTGATATCCTCTCTAATTCTAAGGTTCTGTGATTTTATAAAACCTTTATTAAAATAGTCTTAAAATATATCTGAAGTACATACTGCTGTTTGTGTTTTAATATGGCAAACATTATTGAACACCCTACATGTGTTAGATAGGGTTAAATGTGATCCTCTTTTTTTTTTTTTTTGAGACAGAGTCTCACTCTGTTGCCTGGGTTAGAGCACAGTGGCTTCATCAGAGCTCACAGCAACCTCCAACTCTGGGCTCAAGTGATCCTCCTGCCTCAGCCTCCTGAGTAGCTGGAACTCCAGGCGTGGGCCACCATGCCTGGCTAATTTTTCTATTTTTTGTAGAGACAGGGTCTCACTTTTGCTCAGGCTGGTCCTGGTCTGGAACTCCTGACCTCAAGTGATCCTCTTGCCTCGTCCTCACAGAGGGCTAGGATTATAGGCATGAGCCACCTCACCAGGCCATCTTCTTTTAATCCTAACAAAACCCTATAAAGCAGTCAGTCTTTATTTTACAGATGAGGAAAGGAGAGTCAGGTAGATAGTGCTAATACAAATGCTCTGCAAGTGGCAGAATCAAGCTTCAAACTTGATCTTTTAACTTCAAGCCTACTGCTCTTATAGCAACATTACAGCTGCCAAGTGATTTAGAATATAATTTAATTTCCACATCTAAGTAAACAAAGAAAAATATGTTAAAAATATCAAACATGAACAAATCAAGTATGCACAGCAAATAACCAGAAGTAACTCTTTTATACTTGCAACAAAAAATGTTTTTCAGCAGAGCAAAACAACTCATCTACTCAGCATGTTCAATTCAATTCAACAAACATTTATTGTGAAAGGAGCTAACAGAATTCTAAAAGTAAAAGGCTAAGAAGAATATTAAAGTGGAAAGTCTACCATTGTATGTCTTAGAGTTTATGGTGACATTGAAGAAGATTTTATAAGACTAAAACGTCAAGTTATTCTCCATTTTCATTAAAAAGCCCCTTTTAAGAAAAAAAATATAATCTAATATTGACAAAATTCACAAAATATTGACATAAAATTAAAATTAAAAAATCTTCACAAGGAAATGTCGTATAGGAGCACAGTTTCCCACTTTTGCCTCCACATCAGAACACAGCGAGGTGAAGACTGCCTATGCTGAAATGTATCCAATCATAGTTACATCAAAGATTATCTATTTTTTGAAAAGTTTCTTGGACCATTCACTGTGGGAATGTAAGCAGTGCCCTACTGAACAAATTACACCTATGTAATCACCTTCCTCAACTAACTACTTGATCTTTTGAGCATAATAGTTCCCCAGAAATGGTGGATTTTAATGCACGTGGCTCCTAGTTAGTGACATCATGAACTGCCTCAAGGCACATGGCCCCTCCTTTAAAAGCCCATGATCTCCATTGTCAGAGAGACCATTTGAGGCAGCTTCTTCCACTCTCCTGTCAACAGAAGAGAACCCAAACTCTGTAAAATAATTTAAAGAGGTTTATTCCAAGTGAAGTATGAGGACCATGGCCCAGAGTCACACCCAAGAAAGACGCCTTGAGAAGCAGTCTTGCTGTGGTTGGGTTACCGTTTGGTTTTATACATTTTAGGGAGCCAGGAATTCCATGTAAAGCCATAAATCAATACACAGAAGGCATACATTAGTTTGGAATGAAAAGTCAGGATATCTCAAAGTGGGGAGGGATGGGGAATTATAGGTTATAGGTGGATTTAAAGATTCTTTGATTTGTAATTGGTTAAAAAAATGAAGCTTTGTCTAAAGGCTTGGAATGTTTTAAGGTAAAGAGGTCTGTTAATCAGAAACAAGCCACCAGATATATACTCAGAGTCACGAGATCTATTGGGTAAATTGAGGACCTGACCTGCAGGTATGGTTCAAGCTTTGTCTTGGGTAGCCTTAGGCTTATTAGTGAGTTACAGACGGTATCTCCAAGAAGGGAAGAGGGCATGAGGAGGTATGTCTGATTTCCCTTCTCATGGCCAGCAACTCAGCTTTAGGGTATTTCTGGGGTCCCCTTGGTCAAGTTGGGGTCCATTCAGTCATCTGAGGGGCTTAAGATTTTGCCTTAGTTCACACTCCCAAGATGCCTGTCGTATTAAAAATTCCCTTTTCCCCGGGCAAACATCATTGTCTCAATAATTGGACCTAGACCAAAACCCCTTGTGGTTTCAACAACAGGAAGGGCAAAGTGAGTACAGTAGCATATTTTCAAATAACTGAAAAATAAACTAGAAATGGATTTTAAGTCTTGATCATAATTATTCTGTCAAATAACAATGGAAAGAGTGCAATACACAGCCCAAGTTCAGCATAACAATTTAACTGAAGATGGCAAGCTCTCACTACACAAAAGCCAGGACAGCAGGAGATGCAGGGTGGTCTACCAGAGAGCGCACACAGCTGAAGCCAGAGGGCTGGCCTTCTATCTCTCATTCCACTGCTAAGAACCTTTGTGATTTTTAAATAATTGACCAATCTGTGAAATGAAAAAGTTGCCATACATATTCTCTATGGTGCTTTTCAGATCAGAAACATCCAAACAATTTTCAGTTAAGGCAAAAAAATACCAACATTTATTACATTTGGACATTAACTTTAAGACATACACTATTTAGAGCAGACAGAAAGCTGAATCATTAAGGAAATAAAAATTATCCTCAGTTGAGAACACTGTTCCAGACCCATACAAACTTAATACCCTCTTTTCTGTGCTTCCTTTTCCAGCCTTGAACTCTCCTCCTTAATTCTGATTACTGAATGCTCTTCCACATTCAGCAGACCAATCTTTTGTTATTCAAACAATTCCTAAAACTTTAAATAAATCTCAAGCAGCATAATTACATTCCAGGGCTCTAAAAGCATGAATATTTACATGCTGCTGAAAGGCATTCTTGGATATAAAATCTCCACTGGACAGGTTCTTCACTTTGCCAATTAAATTTGCCTAATATGTCCACCTGGTGTAGTTGTACTGTCTTTCACCTGTCCAATATTCAGTTCTCTATGTCTTCAAGAAGTTCTGATATTCTTCTTCTTAATAGCTACCACTTATTGAGCCCTTACCATGGTCCAGTACTTGTTCTAAGCATTTTGCATACATTAGCCTCAAAAAAGCCCAATTTACAGATCAGGCAAGAGAGGTACAGAGAGGCAAGGGACCAGGACTCAAACTCAGACGGTCTGGTTCTATTATAGAACTGCATTCTTAAACCCTGCCTCCTAAATGATGGTAAATACTGCATCTACTCCACCTAGTCAAGATTTTATGATCTGAGATCATATATAGTCTCAAGGTTTTATTTGTTTTGTATTTTTTGTTCTTTTGTTTTTCTTACAAGAGCATAAGAAAAACAAACTAGTGAGACAGTTGTTTGCACAGATTAGTATGCTGACACAGGCATTATTCTGTAAGTCCATCACACGGCCTATACATAGTTGCTCCTCAAAAAACACTGGTTAAATGAATTCCTAAAACATCCTAAATTCTTATAATAATCCAGATTGAAGTCCTTCAAATATTTTGTCTTTCTGGCCTTAATCATCCCTTTTCTGGACTTTCCTTTACTGATGCACTCCCAAATTTCATATGGTGGAAACTTAATTCCCAAATTCATATGTTGATTAGAGGTGGGGCCTTTGAGAGGTAATTGGGTTTAGATAAAGTCATCAGAGTGGGGCCCCCATGATGGGGCTGGTGGCTTTGTAAGAATAGGAAGAAAGACCTGAGCAGACACCCACACTTTTGCCCTCTGCCCATGTGATGCCCTCTGCCATGTTATGACACAGTAAGAAGGCTTTTGCCAGATGTTGCCACCATGCTTTTGGTCTTCTTAGCCTCCAGAACCATAAGAAATAAATTTCTTTCCTTTATAAGTTATCCAGTCTGTCTGTTACAGAAATAAAAAACATACTAAGATAAATCTACATACAGTACCTAGAGATCATTTTGGTATAAGAGTAGAAAAATACTTTGTTGCCAATAACCTTTCTCTTAAAATCCAGAACTAGTTTTTTGGCCATAGTACATCAATCTGTTATCTTCAAATAAATGACAATGACTTTTAAATTCTCTCTTTAGTAATAACTTGAAAATCATCATCCTACAAGTATAAATTGGATTCTTTTCCCCCAAACACTTTATTTTAAACCCTCACGCTATAGTTCTTTTACCATTTTTCCTTATTCAGACAATCACAGGCAATTTTGTTACCACTTCCAATACTTTGTGTGCATTTTAAATAAGACTGGTATATAAATGGACCTCTGGAGAACTGTATAACTTACATTTCTTCATCTAAACCAGACCCAAATAAAGACTGAACACTCCACTCTCCTCCTACGGGGATGCAATCTTAAAGCATTTAAGGCTGCAGTCCCCAATCCCCTGGCTGGTGGACCAGGACCAGTTGTGTGGCCTCTTAGGAGCCTGACCACAGAGCAAGAGGTAAGAGGTGAGCAAATGAAGCTTATCTTTATTTACAGCCGCTCCCCATTGTTCCCATCACTACCTGAGTTCTGCCTCCTGTCAGATCAGCCACAGCATTAGATTCTCCCATCCAAGTACTAACCAGGCCTGACCCTGCTTAGCTTCCAAGATCAGACGATATTATGCGCCTTCAGGGTGCTTTGGCTGTAGACACAGCATTAGATTGTCATAGGAGCACAAACCCTAAAGTAAACTGCACATGCAAGGGATCTGGGTTCTGTGCTCCTTGTGAGAGTCTAATGCCTGAGGATCCGAGGTGGAGCTGAGGCAGTGATGTTTGTGCTGGGGAGCAGTCGCAAATACAGATGATCATTAGCAGAGAGGTCTGACTGCACAATAAATGTAATGTGTTTGAATCATCCTGAAACCATTCCATGTCCCCCTCCCCCCATGGAAAAATTGTCTTCCATGAAACTGGTCTCTGGTGTCAAAAAGGTTGGGGACTGCTGATTTAAGGTATTTAACTTTGATGGAATGGGGGGGGCACAACACTATTTCTATGAATGCCTTCGAAAATATTTGCATTAGTGTTACCTGGCACTTTAAAAGCACTTAATAGATGTGAGTGCCATGTGTTCCTACTTTATTGCTACAACACAGCACAACAACAACCACATATGGACACTTAATAAATGCCTCTGGCTTGAGGGCTGCTTGAAATCTAAGCTGATAATTTAGCACAATTAATTTCAGAAAAAGGGTTGGAAAGAAGGAAGAGCTTCCTTTTTGTTTAGTGAGGACTGAAAGAAAAGGATGAGACTATTGAAAGACTATGCAAAGGAAACTAACTCAGGGAAAAGGCTGAAGAGAGGTCAAAGGCCCACAAAAGGCTAAATTAAAATCATTTCAAAGAAAAGAAAAATTGGTTTGTAACACACCTTGACTTTCACCTTTAAACAAAGTAAGGGTCATGTAAAAACCTAATGTTTACTATCTTTTTAAAGGTAACTGTCATAGTATTGTTCATACCTTTAAGTAACTCTGGCTGACACTGGCACAGATTGACTGACTGTAGGAATTGCTTTGTTGAAAGCCTGACATGTTCACTAATGGGAAGTGTTCAGAGTTATTAGTCTATATTCTCTGAATGAATAGACTATAAAAACTGAAAGTCTTTTAAAAAACCACATTCACTAATGATAACAGGAATAAAATCTCTTAAAAAATAAATCAAGGTCAAAAACACCAAGCATTTTTGCTACATATCACATCCACTATTATTTTCACAAAACCAACAGAAGAAAGTTTTATTATATCTGATATCACACATTAATAATATGGTTTCGGCCGGGCGCGGTGGCTCATGCCTGTACTCCTAGCACTCTGGGAGGCCGAGGCGGGTGGATCGCTCAAGGTCAGGAGTTCGAGACCAGCCTGAGCAAGAGCGAGACCCCATCTCTACTAAAATATAGAAACAAATTATCTGGCCAACTAAAAATATATATAGAAAAAAAATTAGCGGGCATGGTGGCGCATGCCTGTAGTCCCAGCTACTCGGGAGGCTGAGGCAGAAGGATCGCTTGAGCCAAGGAGTGTGAGGTTGCTGTGAGCTTGGCTGACACCACAGCACTCTAGCCCGGGCAACAGAGTGAGACTCTGTCTCAAAAAAAAAAAAAAAAAAAATATGGTTTCAAGTACAAACCATTTTATCAAGTCAGAGTTCTTATCCTATGTTTCCAAACATTGTTTCCCCTAATCACCACTTTTTTCTCACTCTAGACAAGTAAACCTGCTTGCTAAACCTTGTACTTAGCCCCATCATCCACCTTCCACCATCTCCTAACTCCCACTAATATTTGTTTGTTCCCTTTGGAACATTTAGGCTACAGATCCCTCTATCAAAATTATATTTCTCCCCTGCTCTAAGTCATGTCTCTTCTTACGTCTAAAGTATCCCTTAAACTCTTATAACTAAATTATCAAGTATTTCTATATTTATCTGGGTTGCAAGGGAAGGTCACAGGTTATTCCCTTAGCTCTGGTATGTATTCTGTCATTGGGGGTACAGCATCTGTAAGGAAAAAAAATGGTTCTTTTCATAAACTTACATTTGATAACTTAGAACAGCTCTTGTCTGCATCTAAGGGCAGAGGTCAGTTACAGTACATTTATTTTAAAAAGGACTGAATTTCTTCATCAATGTTAACTCTTTTTTATTCATGTTTGCTGTATCTCATCAGTTACATTTGTTACATACCACTAAATGCCTGGGAAGTATTCCACATGTAATGTGTGCTTATTAAACTTTATCAGGCTTATGCCAGAAGCACTGTGTACCATTATTAGTTAAAGGGAAACAGAAGAACTTGGGCAAAGAGAAGAACCTAGAGACACCAATCTTGTTCCAATAGCATCTGAATACCTTGAACATGCATAATTAAGTATTCTCTTTAATTTACCTAATTACAGTTAAACAAAAAAAACTGTCATGTTTTCATTTTATTTGTAAAGTGCTTTGTTTAAAGTAAGAATCACACTCGAGACACAAATATGTACCCACGTTAAACAGAGGTCTTGAAAACTAAATCTAGGCTTAATATTACTTTAAATTCCATTACTACAGAAACACAAATGAAGGAGGGTAGCCAATTGCCAATTAAAGTCTGCAAAATGGCATATTGTAAGCACTGAAATGTTTGCTAGGTTAAAGGAAAATCTCTAAGCCAGCATGTCATCTTCTTTTAGGAGACATTTCAGGACATATAAAAATGGAGTTCCCAATATGAATAGATTCAATTCCAGCTCAGAAACTGGCTGATTTTACCTGATCTTTAAGTTCCTAAACTGTGTCAAATGATAAACATTGTCTTCATCATTGTCTTCATCTTTGAGGCCTAAACAGAGTATACTGCACCCTAAGATTTCCTGAAAATAAAACTTATGGACCAGTGATGGATACCTTGAATCTACAGAAAGGACAGATTCCAGTCATTTAACCACTATTTATGAACTTCCTACCATGTGCCAGGTGCCAGGGATACAGCAGTGAATAAAACAGACAAGGTCCCATCCCTCTTGGGAGTTTTCAGTCTCATCACAGAGATATATAATGACAAATTATGATAAATGCTATGAAGGAAAAGAACAGACTAGTATGAGATCATATATCAAGAAGCAGTTTTTCTATGGAAACCGTCTCTGTGTGGAGATGTGAAGAATGGAATGGGAATTGACTAGGCAGAGAGAGATGTGGAAGGTCAGACCACAGTACCTATGAGAATATGAACAAAGGTCTGGGTGGCTCAAGTGCAGAGAGGGAGCATAAGAAGGAGGGCTGGAGAAGTAGGCCTGGGGGATGTTAGTCTTTATCCTTAGAACAGTGGGAAACAATTTTAAGCAGGGGAATGACATGACTGGATTTGTATTTTCAAAAGATACCCTACCCTAGCCTCAGTGTAGAACCAAAACAAATAAAAGAAGGGTCATGGAGGACTACGACTGTGCTGCTGACTACTCAGACGAGGACAGCAGGGAATACCGATTTGGGAGTTACTAAAGGAAAACAGACAAGCCTTGGTATAGTAAGAATTTGGGAAGTGAAGGAAAGAGGGTGTTGGGAATGACTCCTGGGTCTCTGGCTTAGACAACTGGAATGAATAAGATGATGCTATTCACTGAAATGCAGGACACTAGAAGATGGCTAGTTACTAGCAAATAGTAACTGAGGCCATGGGGATAAATACACTTGCTAGGTTGTAGAATAAAAAGAAATGGAAGCCTACCACTGAGCCTTCAGGAACTCTGATACCTAAGGACAACAAAGGAGACAAAGCCAGGAGTTAGTAGAGAGATAAGAAAACCAAGAGAACATAATTTCACAGCTTCCAGGAAGGGGAAGGTTTCAAGAAAGAGACAGTGGCCAAGAGTGTCAAATACTGCCAAGAGGTCAAATAAGAAAAGGTCTGAAAAAATGCCCACTGGACTTCATGACCTGGAAATCACTGATGATCTTAACAAGAATATTTCCAAGAATGGTGAATTATTCCATGGCTTACAGCAGCAGTAGAATGTGACAAGAATAGCTTTCTTTCTCATCTTTTTGTTCTACCTACTCATTTCTTTCTTCTCACTTACTGATTTCTGCCTTTATCTTTCCCTCCCTTACTTATTATACAATATGGAACTAAAAACGCTTCATTTTTTATTCAATACTTTCTATTCTTCCTGTTCTTAATTTTAACATTTTATATACTTCTGAATGGTTGGGAATAGTGGTGGTGGTGGTAGTGGCAGTGAAAAAATTTAACTGCTTTTACTTATATAGAAGCTTTAGAATAATTTATTTCAAAGAGTATGCCAATGGTTCTAATAGGAAAGGATTTCCTAAAAAGCTGAACTCTTCTTACATAAGAATATAGTAGCTCCCCTTTATCTGTGGGGGATACATTCCAAGACCACCCACTGTAACTGGCATAGTACCAAATCCTATATATACTGTTTTTTCCTATATATACTTGTATCTATGATAAAGTTTAATTTATAAATTAGGCACAGTAAGAGATTAATAGCAATAATTAATAATGAAACAGAACAATTATAACAATATGCCAGGATTACCACTCTTGTGCTTTGTGGCCATTAAGTTAAATAAGGGTTACTTGAACACAGGCACACTGCAAGACAACGATGACTGATCTGATAACACACACATCTACTAAGCAACTAAGGGGTGGGTGGCATATACAGTGTGGATATACCGGAAACGGGCTGACTCATGTCCTGGGTGGGACAGAGCAGGACAGCGTGAGATTTCATCACACTACTCAGAACAGCGTGAAACTTAAAACTTATGAATTGTTTATTTCTGGGATTTTCCATTTAATATTCTGCAGTTTCAGTTCCCAGTTGACCACCGGCAACTGAAACCACAGAAAGCGAAACAGCAGGTAAGGGGGGACTACT
>JAQIFY010003412.1:0-12566 GCA_028533085.1 Varecia variegata | reverse complement strand
AAAAAAAAAAAACTTAAATCTCTATCTCTAAATAAATAATAAATTGATTTCTTATTAAAGTTGACATCTGTTCAAGATAAATTAATCCCAGAAGGCTGAAAGAATCAAATAAAAGAGAAAAGACTTGTAAGTGTGGTAAGAAATCTCTTCCCTTACTTATTTTTCTATATTTTTGAATTGACTCCTTAAAGTCCTTAGCAGAATATGTGTCCCATAAATAAGGCCACCATGGTTATCAGCAGTAGCTCCAATCTACTGCTGCGACCCAGTGTCAGACGAGTGTCTTTAATTTCGGTATATGGTTACCTTACATATCCAAGGGAGTGTTCTTAGAGTTAAATCACAGAAATCAGCATTTTAAAATTTCCCATGTATTGTCCTGGCTCAAGATATTATCATAGGTCTTTTTACCTTATTATTTTCACATATCCCTACCTACCCATCACTCCTGGGCTCTGAGGTATTCTCTCTCCTGGTCCCAAGGTTATTGTTATGCCTCTGTTACCATAAAATCAGAGTGTCCAATTTTAGTTCCTGTCACTACACCTATTTTTCAAATATTCCCTCCCAACACCCAGACCTTTTGTCCGGAAGGGACAGGTACAAGAGGAACAAAGGCACTCTGATAAAAACAGAGACTCGTATCACCTGTTTTGTTGCAGGTCAGCCCATGTGGCCACTCAGGGAGCAGTGTGCTCAACTAGGGGGTCACTCTCCTTATGATCTAGGATCGTGTCAGTCCAACAGGAGAATCCAGATATCCAAACAGGAATTAGATTTAAATCTCGCACCCTTTTGGCTGGACTGCCATCTGAACATTGCACCAACCAGCCTGGCCTGGAGTTGCCACTGAGGGAAAGAAAGAAGCATCATATTCAGAAATAGATCAGAATTCTAAAAGTCCTAAGTCAGTCAGTACAACCCTCCACTCATTTCTTTGCAATCATTACCTAGGAAGTGGTCAAAAGGAGATCATCCTTTTCTGAAAACAGCCACATTAAGTGACCACACTGCTTTATGAATGTGTGAGGATCAGTAGAAGGTGAGGGAGGTAGAGCTAGAAATCTGAGACGATATTTAAGGAGGCTGTTCCAATGCTGAAGAATATCAGACACCTGGGGGTGGTAGTGGAGTATGGCAGATGCATTAACTTGACTGCCAGCCCATTGTTGGGGTGCCTTTACGGTAAAACATGCATTATTTGCAGACTGCAAATGGTCAAGAAAGTCAAAAATAAGACACAAGATTAATTTCAAGAGCCTCAGTGGTGTGTCTGGAATTGGTTGATTAGACATAAACAGCAACATGGTCACCTAAAATGGTATCAGCTCTGGTGAGACAAGATAGAAAACCTCTATCCAGCGTGGTTCAGAAAATTCATTTGGTTTGTACTCTTAAATTTGACTTTGGAGGAGCTTTGCTACTTTCACTACTCTTAAAAGAGAGGGGAGCCGGGGGGGAAGAGAATAGGTAAGAAAAAAATGGTGCTATATAGTGTCTTAGAGATAAGACAAGGATATCATACCATAATATCTTTACACAAAAATTATATACAAACTAATCCATAAAATAAATCCATATATCTCCTTAATCAATGTACGTGTGCATCTCTGTAAAAGTTGTCTGTTTTCTCATCAGGGTCAATCCCAAGGTAATATTTATATATCTTTGCTTCATATTGTCATGATACCTTTGACATATCTGATGTTTTAAACCAAAGAATAAATGTCTAATGTGGAAATGTTAAGTAGGACAGAAAATCTACATATTTGGGCCATGATGGCACTGTCAAATCAAAACAAGTTTGCAGCCATTTCTACCTGAGGCCAATTTTCATGGAAGAAGTTCCTGTCTTTGGGGCTGTACTTGATGATTGTGTGCAGTAGTATCGATGTTTGTCATAATGACAGGCTGAGAATTTGTAAAATACTTCATGTTATACAAAACAATCTTAGTATTGTGATTTCATCTACCTTCTCAAACACCTTGAGGAAGGTAATATTCTTTCTCATAAAAGAAAATACATGGATTATCCATTATTCTGCAATCTCAAATGAGCAGAACACACAGAGAAACCGGAGTCTTTGATACTGAAATCTAGTGCTTATCCATAGCTGTCATTAAAGCTTTCCTCCTAGAAGGAAAATATGACTAAGGTCTTTTGTTTTGCATATGAGGAGATCTTGCCATGTAACTTCTTAAAGTTACAAAAAGCTTGGTGATTTTTGATACTTAATTACAAGATTGGGTCAACTAATATAATGCCCTGGATTCTCAAATTCTCATTAGATACTTTTGATGTGGAAATTAGTGTGCGCACCAGTGGATGCAGAAGGGTGATTTGGCCCAGCCTGTCATTCCTGCCCTTCCCCCTCCAATTACCTGGATGATGTATTGGTGGAATGGGCAGTGCTACTGAGAATTCTTTCATTGGAGAGTGAAGATGAAAACAAATCAGTAAGCTCTCCGTACATTGTTCACTAGCTCTTTCTTTTATCTTCCAAAGGTTTGATGTTTGATAATGAATAAACTCGGATAAAATATGAATGCACCCTCTGTAAGGACCCAGCGGGAAACATTGGCTGTTGAGCCAGATCTCAATCAGCAAATGAAAGGGGTTCATTTTGGCATCAATACCAGGCCTGTGAAGTTGGTCTGCATGTTTAGAAGAAAATTCAAGATGAAAAAGGAAGTATGTGTGCATGATGTTTATGTGTGTGCAAGGGAGATAATAGGTAGACTTAAAAGTTTCAGTTTTATGAAAATACTGCAAATTTTATATAAACTACTTACAGTAATTTCCTTATATAATTTATTCTTTAAACATATTTACTAGGTAATTCATTATTTTGCTATTCTTGATTAAATTGGCATAGATATTTTATTAAGGTGCACAATGTTTTACCACTTAGGGGCTGAACATCTTTTGAAATTCATATGCATCTATAAAATATCTACATTGCTGGCATAAACTGTTGATCACCTTCATAAAGATAATTTGAGACATTTGTAAGAAAGAAAATTGTATGGAAAGTAGCTTGATATGGAATAGCATGAATAGTGTCACGGCATTGGTGTTAGTACTTCTTTTCCTTTATTATTAAATTTACATCTGCTTCTCTCTTCCTGGTCTCCTATTATGTATTCCTTCTTCTAAAGGTCGGTACATGTTGTTATTCTGAGGACAGTGCCATAAGTAACTCAACCCTATGAATTTAAAGCCACGACACGGGGCTGACAGCACACGCACCTACGGTGGCATGCGGTCCATGCCGTCGCCATTCTCCTCACACCTGCCACGGTGAGATCTGTCACATGAAGTCTGCACCTTCCGACTCTTCCCTGTGTTGCTCAGCTTGTAGACAGAGGCTGGCTTTTGCCTATAGTCCTCTCTTCATCTGGGACGTGCCTAAAAGGATGGAAGCTTTGGTAGAGGTTTAAGTTCTTAACTGTGTAAGAGGGATAAAGCCCACTTGAAGAAAAATTGTCAAGTAGGCAAAAAGGTTTTTCTGGCAGTTTCCCCTTCTTCTCTGTGTCATTTTCACCCCATTTCAGACTCTAGGACCTGCCATGAAGTGAGCCTTGAGGAAAGGTAGTGGCGCAGGCGGGCAGGCACTCATTTTGTACATGAGGATTTACGGTTACCTGTTAGTTCTTCTGAGCTCATTTAAATGTTAAACTCTCTTTTTAATTGTATAGCCCCAAACTTAATTTCTAGATTAAAAAAATCTAAATGTCTAGCTTTCAGATTGGAGGGATATTTTGGGTAACAAAGACACTTTCCCCAATAACCTGTCACACCACAGGTTTTGTATCACACAACAGTGTATGAAACATGCTATGAAGACAATGCTCCTTTAGAAAGCACCTCAAGATCTGTGTCCTGAGGCTACTACTATAATTTTGTGCACAGCAGTAACTCATTTCTTTATTTATTTTACATAATAAATGCCCTAGCTTGATATAGAATCAACTTAGTTTTAAGTTCAAATGGAATGTGTGGAAAAATGTGTAGCAGGTTCATTACCTTATTATATGCACATGGAAATTTAACATTTTATATTTCAATCAGATAAATGTTCTTGTAATCAGATAAATGTTTTTTTATAACAATAAATAGGAAGATGTAGATAAGGCAGCTAACTTCTGAAACAGCCTGATTAAATGACATCAAAAAAAGAAAATTAAGGTTTTTGTATTCCTTGAAGAGAACTTTTATACTTAATGTTTAATAATTAGGATTTCTTAAAGAAACGAGAAGTATAACAAAATATAAAACTATATATTATACATACAGTGAGATTAGAATATATTAAATTAAAAGTAATTTTGTTTTTTATCTGTGATTGACATTCAATATATTTACTTAAGTCTTTTCTCTTGACCTGTTCTCACTTCCTTTTTCTTTATGGCTCTAAAGCTGAGATTGTTATCTGTTAATTAGTAGCACAAACTTCTGATGTTAGGGCTGCCTGGGGCAAGAATGCATAAATGGTTAAGTACTACATCCCTACCATAGAATTAACTGACTTTCAACAAGTAAAAAAGAGAGAGAGAGGGAGAAAGAAAGAGACAAAGGGAGGGAAGGTTGTTAGAGGAAAAATAACCACCATAGGAAAATGTATTGTATTAATAAATAAGTTGCATTTCTTTATAATATCACTAGGTGGCATGTGATTGACTTGAGCAACAACAAAAAGAAAACAGAAGAGCTAGGAAAGTTATGATGTTAAAAAACAGCTACATCTGGGAGTTGTTTGCATTTATTTATTTGCCTATCTATTTGGGCAGCTTACAACTCAGATAGTTCAGATTTGTATTGGAGATCAAGTGATATAATACCTGGAAAAGTGCTGCTAGTGCCTGGTATACAGTTAGCACTCAATATATATTATATTTTTGTGTAATGCGTTGTCATAGCAAGTATTTTGTTGTCTATGTTGCTATTCAAATGTATAATCTTATTCATTAGATCCTAAGAATTTTTATAACTACTGTTTCTAAATAGTTTACAGAATTGTTTAAAATATAAAATACAGAAATATAAAATGACAGAAAGTAAACAGGTATTTTGTTGACATATTTTCTAGTTAGTCATAAACTTTAGGTAAATATTAATGTTTTGTGAAAAATTGTTACCATTCCAATTCTACCAAGGATGGATAAATGTGCCCACCAAGATACACCACCATGTACTAAATTCAAGTTTGTACAATCCACAAATATGAACATATGCATCTATACTACCCTTATAGCCACACACACATTTTTGGGATCTGTAGCATATTTCCCTCCGTGTTCCTTTAAAAATTGATATATTGACAAAATTTACTCGTGAATATACAAGAGTTTGATTGCTTTTTATTATACATACAAATTCGTCTCCTTTTTTTCTTTTTCCATGAAGAATATACCTTGATAAAATAATGGATACCCTGCAAGTAAAAGTGGCTGACGTAATGCAGTTTATATATGGCAGATTAGAAAAAGGAAAAATGAGAAGCTGTAGCAACAATTAAAAGTGGTGATATTGGTACACTCTGAGAAGAAAAAAATATAGCTTGTGAGTACATATACATGTAATTCATTTTCTAAGGTCTAGCAATAATGACAGAATTACCTTAAAACCAGGTCCAAAAGTGCTCATGTATATTTTCTCCTCTAATGGATCATTTAGATAGGCAACAAATTACACGACCTTTTGAGATGTCCAGTAGAAATTTTTCTTCTTATTTTTATGTCTTCTTATAACTTCTCTTAATAAGCCAAATATATGGACAAATAATGTGCAACGGAAAAGATAACAAACTTCTACTTTCAAAAAAAGAATAGAGAAATAAACTTTATTAACTACTTACTTTGTGGCAAATATTATTTAAATTTTAACTGCCCAGTAAGGCAAGTATTATTATAGCATATGATCTATGAAGAAAATGAAGTACATATAAGTAAAAACTTGCCCAAAGTCGCCCATCCAATAAGCAGTAAGACTTGGATTAAAGTTAACAGACATTCACATCAGGCTGCCTCTGATGAATACTCCTACTTAACAGATTTTCTGGATTGTCAATTAGAAATGCAATGAATTTTTATTAAAAAATACACCCACTATTTTTTATCAGTTTAAAAAAATGAAGAAATAAATTTGATGTACTCTTTTTTGTGATAATGCCTTGCACTAGCATTGGGGTTGTGCTTTATAATACAACAGCTTTAATATGGATCAAGGATCAGAAATTCAAAGTGGAGAGATGATGAAGGATATTTAAGCAATATAATAATAATTTAAAACACTGAGGTCACCTCTGCTCTTAGTAAAGTAGATTAGGTAATTTGGACCAAAACTTTCATGAGGATAACTAGAAAACTTGGGGGCACGGGAGAAACCATGTGTTCTGCAAACACTGGAGAGTAGAAAAGATAGTTAAACTTCACCAGACTAGAATTTGGGAGAGGGCAGAAGTCCCCTGAGGAAAGTCTGGGATGTGGGTTGCTTTCTTCTGAAAGTACCTACCATTTCTGCAAAGCAGAGCCAAGAAACACAGAGGTGAAGTATGAGTTTCTATAATCTGGCATGGGCAGGGTCTGGGAGTTAAAGTCCAGGGAACTTCAAAGAGGAGAAATTGGAAAATCTCTCACTTTACTTTGGGACTTCAAGGGGCCCAGGCCAGGGTAAGAATGATCTCCATACGGAAAGGCACTTCCCGAGAATGCAGTTCACATCCAACTAATTGCAACCCCTCAGACTGGATTAAGGCAACCCCAGATCTCTAGTGTTCCCATGCAGCTAGAAGAAGCAAAATAAAAACACTTCGAAACAAGAAAACATGTCTGGTCTCAAATGATTTCTTCAAACAGCTTTCAAACACAATATCTAAATTATCCAAACAAATATAACCAAACACATAAGAAGATAACACAGCATGACTGAAAACGAGCAGCAATAATAAAACATAAAAACAGATCTACAGGGGTTCTAAATATCAGCAACAAATTTTGAAATGATTATACTAAATATGTGTGAGGTGATAATAGCCAAGATTAAAATTCAGAAGAAAATTACAAACTATAAAAAATAGGAATTCTAGAAATGAAAAATAAAACAGTTATAATGAAGGACTCAATGGATAGTTTAAATTCAATTTAAAAGCAGATGAGAGAATTTGTTTAGTGAGAGAATTAAGGGAAGTTACCTTAATGCACAATGAGACGAAAATAAAAAAAATAAATGGTAAGAGACAAAGAATATAGAAATGTTTAACATAGTTGTAGTTGTAATCCTAAAATATAGAAGAAAAAAATGAAGCAGAAACACATTTGAATAGATAATGGATACAATCTTTATAAAACTTTTGAAAGACAAAACCATTTTTCAAAAGACTGACAATAAACAAGGCAAATACAAAAGAAAATCCACACCTAATCACATCAGTAACTGGTGAAAACTAAAGAAAACTGGGAGGTTAAAAAAAAAATAAGGATTATATTCTAATATATGACAGTTAAAATAAAACTTGACTTCTCTACAGCTACAATGGAAAACAGAAGACAGCTGAATGATATTTTCAAAGTACTGAAAGAAATTGACTGCCAACCAGAATTCCATTTACAGCAAAAATTCCCTTAGAAAATTAGAATGAAAGAAAACAATTATATTTTTAGGCACACAAATTCTGAAAGAATTACCATTAGTAGACCCTACTATTGGAAAGAAAAATACCTTTTCAGAAGAAATATACATGATCCCAGATGGTAGATGAGAGATATGAGATGGTAGAAAAAGAAATAAAAATGGTAACAATGAAAGTAAATCTAAATAAAATTGAATGATATAAAATAATTATTGCTGGTTTATATTTTGTATATTTACTTATAATTTAATATATTTTAATCATAATATATTGTTATAGATAAATATTTTTTAGTTTATTTACAATGACTAAGGAAAAAGCACATAAGTTGGAAGGTGAGTATACTAAGTATGCTAAGGAACTGTCCGAGAAAATGAGAGAAAGGAAAAAGACAAGAAGAATGAATATGAATATGCAGGTATGAAGACTGTTAAAAAGTGGCAAATCATTCTTTTTTTCCTTTCCCCTTCCCTTCTTAAATAATTTAGTCCAAAGCCATTAGACAGAGACAAGCAAATCTATCCCGTGACCTGGAGCAGACATTTGAACCAAGCCAGGTGAAAAAAACATCTATGTAGAAATCCAGACAGATGTGGGGTGTCAGAGCCTGACCATGTTGAAGACGTCTGTGGTAGGGGTGTACATTGTACCAGAGACCAGGTGGAAAGAGGAAGGCATCTGATTAGGAAAGGTAACAACATGGAGTCTCAGGGTCCAATCCTGAAAGGTGAAGACGGAGACAGTTCTGTGATTGGGGCAGCCACACGGCAGTGGTCAGAGCCCACGCAAGGTGTACCAGCACGGGGAGGAGTACGAGCACAAAGCCGGAGAGGTGGTGCCAATGGAGGATCTGTTACAGATAAAAAGTTTGATCAAATAAACAAACATATGAATGGTAATGGAAATCACATTTCTCAGTGTGGTAGCAGATGATTGCAAATAGAAAAGGGAGAAAACTAGAATAAAGCAAATGGTGAACTGGATGCATCAGTGTTAAATCGAGGTTTTCAATGTATATAGATGGATAAAGAAAAATAGACACATAGACAGATGTTACACTCATACACCCCCTAGCTCTGTCTCCTGAAAAAGGCTAGGAGCACAACACTCCACAACAAAGAACACACCCAGTACCCAGATCTCTTTTTCTAAATACCATTTTCTTTCCACTAAAACAATTGGTCCTCCTTGGAAAAATGGTTAAATTCAGGGTTGAAGCAGGGAAAGTACAAGATGATCCCAGAAATTTTTATGGTGCCAGAGCATAAGAAAGTGCTCAAAAATTGTGTGGACATGTGAAAATGACATAGGAACCAACTTGAAGGGCTTCCCCTGGGCATGTGAGGAATAACGTGAGCATCAAAACAAATAATTGATATATAATAACTCACTGAATAAATTTGGAGACTGAGTCAGTACTTACATAAATAAAATAATAAATTGAAAATTAGGTGAGAAATATGATGTTTATGTATTCTCTATAGGTCACAAATGTGCTCTGGAAAATACCTCTGAATTATAAAGTGGAGAAGCCTGGGAGACATCACCTTCATGAGAGAACCATGTGATCATCAGTAATGGAACAAATTGAAATCATGGGTCACCTGAAAGAATGCAATAGGTAAAACTTGACTTCACTTCTGTGGTGCTTCTGTAAAAGTTGTATAACCTAAATCTAATCATAAGGAAACATTTGGCAAGCCCAAATTGAGGTAAACTGGACAAAATAACTGCCCTGAAATCTTCTGAAGTTTCAAGTTTAAAAATATCAAAAATAGAGGAAGGAACATTTTCAGATTAAATAAAACTAGGGAAAGAAAACTATAGTCAAGCTCAATGTATGATTCTGAACTGGGTCTTTTTGCAATAAAGGGCATTATTGGGATGACTAGAAAAACTTGAATGGTGTTTAAGGATTACAATGTTAATTTTTCTAATTTAGATGGTTGTAATGTGATTATATAGAAGAATGTTTTTGTCTGTAGAAAGTAATCAGGGATGAGGGCACATTGTGTCTGCAACTCACTCTCATACGGCTCATAAAAACACCTTCAAAATAAGTGGTGAGTTTAGGGGAAAATTTTCCACACATATACATATGAATGTTTATGAAGAAAATATTTTAACACACCTCCCTCAATAACAGAATTTGCAGACAAATATCAGTAAGAATCTAGAGAACTAAAAGTAGACCTACCATTTGATCCAGCAATCCCACTACTGGGCATCTACCCAAAGGAAAAGAAAGACATTTTATTAAAAAGACATTTGAATTCGAATGTTTATAGCAGCACAATTCACAATTGCAAAGATGTGGAAACAACCCAGTTTTCATCAATCCATGAGTGGATCAATAAAATGTGGTATATGTATACCATGGAGTACTACTCAGCCATAAAATAAAATAGTGAACTAATACCTTTTGTAACAATCTGGATGGAACTTGAGACCATCCTTTTAAGTGAAGAATCACAAGAATGGAAGAACAAAACCACATGTACTCACAACTAAATTGAAACTTATAGATCAACACTCATGTGCACATATGGTAGTAAAATTCAAAGGAAATCAAGCAGGTGGTGGGGAAGTAGGGGATAAGTAAATTCATACTATTGAGTACAATGGACATTACCTGGGTGATGAACACACTTATAACTTTGTCTCAAACTGTACAAAAGCAATTCATGTAACAAAAAGGTTTGTACCCCTGTAATATTCTGAAATTTAAAAAAAGAAAAGATAAATGTTTAAGATGATGGAAATCCACTTACACTGATTTGATCCTTTCATGTTGTATACAGGTATTAATATACTACATGTACTACCATATGTACAACTATTATATATCAATAAAAAAATCAACTCTTTTCAAAAAAAAAAAAGAATCTAGATATGGACTATGTTCTCTATGACACATTAACTTGGAGCAGACCAATCCTCCAATTGAGAACAACTAGAAAAACCAGGATCTATTTCCAAAAGTATATTTGAAAGATCTAGAGAGGTCCCATGATAGCCTGGACTTGAGGAACAAGATGACACCCTTTTTTCTCTGAAAGCATTTGCATGTTTTCAAATAATATGGAAGCTGAGAAACTCAATAGAAAGTGACTACCCAACGACAGAAGCTGAACAGAGTTTTTGGTAGTATAAAATATCTGCAAAGTAGACATTTTATTCAAACATATAGAGAATTTATAAATTTTTTCTATATAGTGAACTATAAGTCTCAATTTCTAAAGCATTGAAATTACAAAGAGAAAGTTCTGATTTCTGGAATGAAATCAGAATCAATAATGAAAAGACAACACGCATTTAGAGATTAAGATATGCTTCTAAACAAACTGAGTAAATAAAGAAATCAGTTGAAAATAAAGTATTTTGAACCCATCAATAATATGATATGTCAATACAAATGAGATGCAGCTATAACCATGCTGAGAAATCTCTAATTTTAAAAGTACGTATAAGAAAATAAAGGCAAAAATAAATTATCTAAAAATTCACTGGAATAATAAGAAAAAGAGCCAATTAAATCTTAAGATAGAATAAAGGAAACTAGAAAGGTAAAAATAAATAAATAACACTTTAAAGCCAACTGGCAACCCAGCCAAAATGTTTTGTAAAGGCTCATGAAATAAATCTCTACTGAGGGTTATGGAGGCATAAATTACCAAGGTCAGGAATAAAAATAGTGATATAATCATTGAACCCACATACAAAAAGGACATTAAAGAGATTATGAAAAACTGCACATCAATACCTTTCAAAATTTTGATGAAATGAGAAACTTTCCTGAAAAATGCAACTTTTAAAAACTTGTATAAGAGATAGAAAATATGAATAGCCCTTAACTATTTTCAAACATTCAAGTAAAAAATAACAGAAAAATGACAAAATATCATCCAGAGTAGAAAACCAGGAATATGTCCCCTCTGGTTTTATCACATTAGCATAGCCATGTTAGCAAAATCTTAGTCATTTTTACAGAGACCAATATTATTCATGAATATAAATTCAAAGATTGTAATCAGATGTCAAATTAAATGTAGTAATATATAAACAAGACAAAAAAATCCATAACTATAAACAAAAAATTAATAAATGGACAAGAATAACTTGTTCATCAAAAGAAACCGTTAGGAAAGCAAAAAGGCAAGCCCCAGCCAGGGAGGACATATTTACAATATAGACAATGGACAAAAATGCCTGTTTCCAGATTATATAAGAAACTCTTAAACATCAGTAAGAAAGGAAAAGAAATCTCAATAGAAAAAAATGGGCAAGATTCTTGAACCTGAACCTCATAGGCAAGGATAACTCAAAGGCCCCTAAATTGTGCTGCTATAAACATTCGGGTGCAAGTATCTTTATTATAGAATGACTTTTGTTCTTCTGGGTAGATGCCCAATAATGGGATTGTTGGATCGAATGGAAGGTCTATTTGAATCTGTTTAAGGAATCTCCATATTGCTTTCCACAGGGGTTGTGCTAGTTTACAGTCCCACCAGCAGTGTATGAGTGTTTCTGTCTCTCCACATCCACGCCAGCATGTATTGATTTGGGACTTTTTGATAAAGGCCATTCTCATTGGAGTTAAGTGATATCTCCTTGTGGTTTTGATTTGCATTTCCCTGATGATTAGAGATGTTGAACATTTTTTCATATGTTTATAGCAGCACAATTCACCATCGCTAAGATGTGGAAACAACCAAAATGCCCATCAATTCATGAATGGATTAGTAAAATGTGGTATCTGTATACCATGGAGTATTACTCAGCTATAAGAAATAACGATGATACGACATCTCTTTGGTCCTCCTGGGGAGAGTTGGAACCCATTCTATTAAGCGAAGTATCCCAAGAATGGAAAAATAAGCACCACATGTACTCACCAGAAAATTGGTTTCCCTGATCAACACCTGGGTGCACATT
>JAQIFY010003411.1:0-12566 GCA_028533085.1 Varecia variegata | reverse complement strand
GGTGCTTATTTTTCCATTCTTGGGATACTTCACTTAATAGAATGGGTTCCAACTCTCCCCAGGAGAACCAAAGAGATGTTGTATCATCGTTATTTCTTATAGCTGAGTAATACTCCATGGTATAAAGATACCACATTTTACTAATCCATTCATGAATTGATGGATATTTGGGTTGTTTCCACCTCTTAGCGATTGTGAATTGTGCTGCTATAAACACTCGGGTGCAAGTATCTTTATTATAGAATGACTTTTGTTCTTCTATAAGAAGTAGATGCCCAATTGGGTATTGGGTAGATGCCCAATAATGGGATTGCTGGATCGTATGGAAGGTCTACTTGAATCTGTTTAAGGAATCTTCATATTGCTTTCCACAGGGGTTGCACTAGTTTACAGTCCCACCAGCAGTGTATGAGTGTTCCTGTCTCTCCGCATCCATGTCAGCATGTATTGATTTGGGACTTTTTGATAAAGGCCATTCTCACTGGAGTTAAGTGATATCTCATTGTGGTTTTGATTTGCATTTCCCTGATGTTTAGAGATGTTGAACATTTTTTCATATGTTTGTTACCCATTCTTATATCTTCTTTTAAAATTTTTCTATTCATGTTCTTTGCCCACTTTTTGATAGAGTTGTTTGATTTTTTCTTACTGATTTTCCTGAGTTCTAAACTGATAACAAGAATATTTCAATTTCTTTAGTGAATTTTTCTTCCAAGTACTGGAATTTGTTTTTTGTATTTTCTTTGTGTTGGTTATCCATTTTTTTCTTGCCTATCATTGCGTTTTCTTACGGTCCGTGCTCAAAATTATTCTTCTGTCATTTTAGTGTTCTGAATTTTGTTAATGTGCATTGCTAGAGAAGTGGTATTCCTCTTTGGGGGTGTGCTTTCCGTTTGCTTCTTCATACTTCCGGTGTTCTTTCCCTGAATCCTTCCCATCTGGTTCAGCCGTTGCTTCCCATCTTTCAGTTTTCATTTGGAAAGTAACACACCCTGTGTAGGCTCTGTTCCAGTAGATGCTGTTGGAACAAGGCCGATCACAGCTGCTGCCTACTAGCCTTGATTTGTGCACTTCTATGGTTGCTTGATCTGCTGCTAGGGGGAAGCCGCTAATATGTTTTTCAGGGTTCTTCTACCACAGTTGAGAGGCTGCTCCTGAAGGGAGGGGTTACTTGGGGAGCCTGTTTTGTCCTCTTGCCAGGATTTTTGTTCCCTGACCTTGGACCCCACTGTTGGCAGCTGACCAGATACAGAAATCCAGCCTCAGAGTTATTATCCTCCTGGATGACCTAAACTGGTCTGGTGAGCAAATTCACTGGGCTTTCAACTATTTAACTCCGCCAAGGCCCCATGGATTCACAGTAGTTGCAGAGGGAAAGTGGATTTTCTTGTCTCACCCTACCTCCAGGGGTGGAGCCTACTACTTTTTTCATGGAAGATGTTGTGTAGGGGGAGGGGTGGTGCCCCAGTATGCCCAGAATTCCAGCACCTGCATATCCTGCAGGCATTAGTTTCCCACGACTAGGGAAGTATTCAGAATTCACCCATCAAAATGGGCCTGGGTAGTTAGATGAGTATAGGTCGTGTAAAGGTGGGACTTGTCACAAGAGTTCCCTGGATGTGGAAGGGGAGCTGCCTGACACCATATCATACAGCAGCAGCTGGGTTGTGGACCCCGAAAATGGTGACCACCCACCCACAGATCACTAGCACTGGGGGCAACTGTTCAGGAGTTGGCAGGTGCTGGATCTGGGAGCTGAGTCACTAGATTGCCCCGTTGTCTCTTTTGTTTTGCCTTCCCACAATCTCATGCCTCTCCAGCAGGAGCTCTCCCCCTTTCTGACCCACCCTGAACGGGCCTATATTCCCTCAGCGGTTTCCAGGTTAGAGTCACCTACTTAGTGTTCACCTCCATTGACCTGGACCCACTGAGTGCCAGAGGCAAGTTACCTGTCTCCTAACTACCTCCAGTGGTAGTTCCAACCAATCCCTCCCCCGCCCAGTGCAATCCTGGCAGAGAGCTCCAGGGAGTTCAAGATGCTTCCTGGTTTTGTCCCCTCTCCACAGAGCCCCACATCTCCTGCTGTGATTTTGCACCAACTTCAGGGAGGTCCTTGTCTGAGTGGGTGTGGAGGTCCATGGGGAAGCAAGACGTTCTCCTGTGAGTCTGATCCCACTTCACTCACTGGCCATGTGGGTGCAGCCATCCCTTGCTCTATTCTCTATTGTTTGTCTCGCATTCTTGAGATTTCGTGATCCTATCTCCTGTTCACCTCCCCCCCCCGTTTTGTGTGTCCCATGCTGATTCTCTGCCAAGTCACAACGCTGTTCTTGCAGGGGAGCAATCCACTCATGTTTAGCAGACTGAGATCCATGCCTCTTTCTCTGGGAGCAGGAATCCAGCAGGTTACCTTTATGCTGCCATTTTTCTCTCCCTTTCTTTTTTTTTCTTTTTTTTAATGTGTACTTCCTTTATTGAATGAGAATATTACTTATTTAATAAGTTGGAATCTGACGAAACAGAGAAACTTTGAGGAACAGTATTTCTCCCAGAATTTAAAGCACCCCTCCCCCCAAACACACACAATTTGCCTCCCTTTAGGTGAGAGTGAGTTCCCAATTACCTGACTATGGTCAAATGATATATTTGTCTTATGTGTTATCTGGCTTGAGAAGACCATATTCTATTTAAATTAATTTTGATACCATACTATATTTATATATTAGTAACATATAATTACCTTTATTTAGATAAAAAGCCAACCACTTGATATATAATCAAAGTTTCCTAATTTTATTTTTTTTTTTTTGAGTTTTGAACTCTTTTTTTTTATTTCAGCTTATTATGGGGGAACAAAAGTTCAGGTTATATATATTGCCCATGCCCCTCCCATCCCCCCGAGTCTGAGCTTCAAGCGTGTCCATTCCCCAGACAGTGCACATCACACTCATCATATAAGTCTCTCCCTTTCTTTATCATTGTTAATTTAAAGTCAATTTTATGTGATATGAGAATGTCTACACCTCCTCTCTTTTGGTTTCCATTTGCATGGAATATTATTTTACATTCCTTTATCTTGTGTCTATATGTGTCCTTGAGGGTTAGATACGTTTCATGGAAACAGCAGATGGTTGGGTTATATTTTTGGATTCCTTCATCCAGCCTATGCCTCTTGAGTGGGGCATCAATACTGTCAATGCTGATTTATAGAATTGATATGTTAGATGCTGTTTTGTTCATTAGGTTGAGTAGTAGCTTATTGCTTTGTTTTCCCTCTTGTGCTGTTGTTTTATATGAGCTGAGTGCTTTAGCTTTTGGATGATTTTACACTGGTGGGTGTTGATTGTTCTGATCCTTGTATAATGCAGTTTTAATTATTTTCTGCAGTGCAGGTCTCATCATGACAAACTCCCTTATCTGGAAAACTCTTCATTTCTCATTCATATATGAAACTTAGTTTTCTAGGATAAAATGTTCTAGGCTGGCAGTTTTTCTGTTTAAGAATACCAGAGATGGAGCCCCAATCCCTTCTGGCTTTTCAGGTCTCTGCGGACAAGTCTGCAGTTAGGCAGATGTATTTTCCTTTGTAACTTGATGTTTTTGTCTAATGGCTCACAATAGTTCCTCATTAGAGTTGACTTTGGGTAGTGTGATTACTATATGTCTGGGTGATTGCCTGTGTGTAATGTATCTCCTAGTTGTTTGTTAAGCTTCTTGTATCTGGATGTCTAAATCTCTAGCAAGACCAGGGAAGTTGTCCTCAATTATTCCCTCACATAGGTTTTCCAGCTCTTGTTCTTTCTTTTCTACACCCTCAGGGATGCCTATTATTCTTATATTTGGCTGTTTTACATAATCCCTTTTTCCTCATATTCTTTGTTAGTTCTTCTTGGTTCTTTTTTCTTTATTTTTGGCTGGGTTAACTCGAAAGAGTGTCATCAAGCTCTGAAATTCTTTCTTCTGCCTGGTCTAGTATATTCTTAAAGCTTTTGTCTGTGTTTTTTATTTCCATAAACAAAAATTGTCATTTCCAGAAGTTCTATTTCTTTTTTTAAATATATGTATCTGTTTAGTAAATGTTTCATTCATTTCCTCAATTGTTTTTCTTGTTTGTTTGAGTTGGTTGTCCATTTTCTATTGTATTTAATTGAGCTTCCTTACAATCCATGTTTTTAATTTTTATCTGTCATTTCAATATTTTCATTTAGTTCGAATCCATTGATACAGAGCTGATATGCCCCTTTGGGGGTGTTTCACTCTGATTTTTAATTCTTCTAGAGTAATTGTGCTGATTCCTTCTCATCTCAAGCAGCTGTTGCTTCTTGGTATTAGATTTTCTTTTGTTTATTTTGGACTACCCCCCTCCTTAAGTACGTGTCTGTAACGTATGCTGGGTAAGAGACTTTGGTTTTCCTTGTGTGTGCTTTGATGGGGTATAGTTTCTGGATGGATGCCTTGGTTGTAGATATCCTTAGTGTGGTGGTTTTCTCAGTTGCTAGTTCTTCATAGGGTGTAGTGGTGTTGTGCTATGTGTGTGAGAAGATTCCCTGCCTTTTGTTGATGAGATTAGATGGAGTCAGTGAAATCCTTTGTCTTTCTCTAGCCCTGTCATCTTTTTAACAGCATGAATTATATTGGGGTGCCCAGGTTAATCCCTGTTATAGTAGGTGGTGCTGGTAGGTAAAAATCAGCTATGCCTTGTATGATTCAGTAAATGCTGTAAAGGACTGTACAAGTTGGTTGCTATTTTTTAATTTATTTTTTTGTTGTTGTTGTTTTGGTTCGTTTTTTTCTTTTGACACTATGACCTGCTCTAGTCCCTCAGGAGAAGCACTCAAGTGCCCCAGGTGGTAGGCAGGTCCCTGGAGCTTCCAGGTGAGTCCTTTTTCTCTACCACAGCAGAGGTATGTGTAGGAGTTAGGCTGAGTAGGGCTCAGTTGGCAAGACCTGTCTTCAGGCTCTACAAAGCCGGTAAGAGAGCTGTCTTGGCAGAGGTAAAGGGTCTTCTCCCAGGCCACTGGGGAAAGCATGAGGGAGGGGCTGAAGCAAACCCATCAAGCCCAAAATTATGCATGTGGGAGCAGAGCTGTCTGAGATTCACAATCTGACTGTAAGGAGTGCATTTTGTTTTTCTCCCTGTCCCACGCCATGGTCTCCTTTTGGCATCTGGCTGCACCAGGAGTTCAAACTATCTGACCTCACCAGCAATGGCTCTGTGGGCTGGGAGCTTCCCTAGCCAGGATGTTGCCCTGGGCCAAATGTGTGGCTTTCCTTTAGGGGGAAGGATGCTCCCTGAGTGTACTGTGGGCAGGACCCACACTGCAGTCTCCTCTCAGTTGTGCCCACATGGTTTCCCTCACCTCCAAAGGTTAGTTCACAACTCTCCCCACTGTTCCCCCTACCAACATGATACTGTCCTGGGGACATGGGGTCTGGACTGTGGGCCTGTCCCCAGGTTCCCGAAGTTCAATCTCTGATCATGCCAGGGAGAAGCGTGCTGGTCCTGGCTTGCCTATGGAGTGCTCTAGAAGGTTTTTTGTCCCTTTGATTTGGAGTTTGCCCTCCTGTTCTGGAGCAGCCATGCAAGTAGCACCTGAGATGTTTGGAGGGAAGGGAGCTCACAGACCAAGCACCCCTTTGTCTGCTATGGGTCATTAAGAGGAAAGATGTGAGCCCCTCCTTTTTTGGAAGCACTGATGGGTTGAGTGCACCAACAGAGGTTAAACAGCTGCTTCTGAGAGTCTTGGCTCAATCATACCTCTTGGGAGCAGCACAGAGGGGCAGGGTTGGGGAGGAAAATATTATGAATGTAGGACAGCTAAAACTCTAGTTGTATTTGTCCATTTCTCTGGAAAGCAGCCCACCTGGAATGTCCAAGCTTTGGGGTCGCTCTGATCCCCCAGGACCCATCAGCTACTGTGACTCCTACAGACTGGGCTGGAGTTGTGAAATATTTATGTGGTTACGAGTGAGACAAAAACTGAGGTGCTGATGAGAAAAATGTATACTCAGTGGTTTTTGGGTAGAATGTTTTGTAAATGTCTGTCAGGCCCATTTGTTCTATAATTCTCTCTATGTCCATTGTTTCTTTGTTTATTTTCTGTTTGGAGGATCTGTCCTGTTCTGTCAGAGGGGTATTGAATTCCCCTGCTGTTATGGTGCTGCTGTTTATCATTTTGTTTAGCTCAAGTAGGATTTGTATTATGAATCTAGGTGTACCTGAGTTGGGTGCATAAATATTTAGAAGTGTGATGTCTTCTTGGTGAATTGTACCCTTAAGCATTATATAATGACAATCTTTGTCATTCATTACTTTTGTTGATTTGAAGTCTAGGTTATCTGAAATCAGAACTCGTATGCCACCTATCTTATGGTTTCCATTTGCATGGAATATTGTCTTCTATCCCTTCACCTTGACTCTGAACACATCCTTGTGGGTTAGATGTATTTCCTGAAAACAGCAGATACTTGGCTTGTATATATTTATCCATTTGGCCAGACTATGTCTCTTTAGTGGGCAGTTCCAGCCATTCACATTTATTGAAATAACTAATAAGTGAGTTGGATTTTTGTTCATCCTGTTGAGTAGAACTTTATTGCTGTGTTTTATCTCTTGAGCCATTGTGGTATCTGGCCTTTGACCTTTAGTTTTTGGTTGACTTTACAGTGGTGTGTGCCTATTGTGCTGATCTATGTGGACGCTCTTCTGAGTACTTCCTGGGGGGCCTTGTCTTGATGAATTCCCTCAGTGTTAGCTGGTCTGAGATGGGACATTCTCTAAGATTGAATATATCCTAGGCTACAAAGCATGTCCCAACAAATTTAATAATATACAAATTATACCATGAATCTTCTCAGACAACAGTGCAATAAAATTAGAAACCAACTCCAACAGAAACACTCATCTCTAAACAAAGTAATAGAAACTAAAAAACCTTCTGATGAATGATTATTGGGTTAAGGAGAAAACTAGAAATGAATTTCAAAAGATGAACTAAATGATAAAGGAGACACAATTTATCAAAATCTGTGGGACACAGCTAAAGCAGTCCTGAGAGGAAAATTTGTATCTATACATGCCTACATCCAAAAGAAAGAAATATCATAAATAAAGAATCTAATGAATTTTCTCAAAGAACTGGAAAAGGATGAGCAAACAGATCCTAAAACAAACCAGAATAAAAAGAAATAACCAGAAACAGAGCAGAACTAAATGAAATTTATAACAGAAAAACTATATGAAAAATTTATAAAACAAAAAGTTGGCTCTTTGAAAAAATTAAACAAAATTGACACATCTCTTGCTAGATTAACCAGAAACAGAAAAGACAGGACTCTAATAAGCTCAATCAGGAATAAAAAGTAGAAATTACTTCTGTTACCACAGAAATAGAAAATGCCATCTATAAATATTATAAAAATCTCTATGCACATAAACATGAAAATGTGGAGGAAATGAACAAATTATTAGAAACACACAGCCTCCCTAGGCTCAATAGGAAGAAATATAATTCCTGAACTGACCAATATCAAGTACCAAAATTGAAGCAGCAATAAGAATACCTTCCTAAAACAAGTCCTGGATCAGAAGGATTCACACCCGAATTTTATCACACCTACAAAGGAGAAATGGTGCCTATGCTGCAGAAATTATTCCACAACATCAAGAAGTAATGTATCCTCCCCAACATATTTTATGAAGCCAATAACACCCTGATACCAAAACCAGGAAAGGATGCAACAAAAAAAGAAAACTGTAGACCAATGTCCCTTATGAATATAGAGGCAGAAATTTTCAGTAAAATCCTTGCAATCTGAATTCAGGCGCTTATCAAAAAAATAATCCATCATGACCAAGTGGGCTTCATTCCAGAGATGCAAGGATGGTTCAACATATGCAAATTTATCAATGTAATTCACCACATAAATACAAGTAAAAACAAATACCATATGATCCTCTCAATAGATGCAGAAAAAGCATTCAACAAAATTCAGCACCCCTTTATGATAAGCATGCTTAACAAATAGGCTTAGACAGGACTTACCTCAAATTGATAAAAGTCATATATGACAAACCCATAACAAACATCATACTGAAAGGGAAAAAATTGAAAGCATTCTCGCTTAGAGCTGGAACCAGACAGGGTTACCCTCTATCACCCCTTCTATTCAACATAGTGCTGGAAGTTCTAGCCAGAGCAATTAGACAAGAGAAGGAAATCAAGGGCATCCAAACTGGGGCAGAACAGGTCAAACCATTGCTCTTTGTTGATGATATGATCTTATACATAGAAAACCCCAAAGATTCTGCCATGAGACTACCAGAATTGATGTACAAATTAAGTAAAGTCTCAGATGGCAATATCGAAGTGCACAAATAAGTAGCATTCATATACCAAAATCAGTCAAACTGAGAAGCAAATCATTGACTCAGTACCCTTCACAATAGCAAGAAAGAAAATAAAATACTTGGGAATACATTTAACTAAGGAGGTGATAGACCTCTACAGGGAGAACTATGAAACACTAAGGAGAGAAATAGCAGAGGACATAAACAGGTGGAAAACCATACCATGTTCATGTGTAGGCAGAATCAACATTGTTAAAATGTCTATACTACTCAAAGTGATCTACAGATTCAATGGAATCCCTAGTAAAATACCAACATCATCTACTCTTCATATGGAACCAGAGTTGACCCCATATAGCCAAAGCAAACTTAAGCCCAAAGAACAAATTGGGAGGTATCACTTTATCAGAAATTAAGCTATAGTACAGGCTATAGTAAGCAAAACACCATGGTACTGGCACAAGAACAGAGACAGAGACCAATGGAACAGAACGGAAAACCCAGATATAAGACCATCCTAATATAGCCATCCGATCTTTGACAAAGCAGACAAAGACATATATATACTGGGAAAAAGAATCCGTATTCAATAATTGATGCTGAGAAAATCGGATAGCCACAAGTATAAGACTGAAACAGGATCCACACCTCTCAACTCTCACTAAAATCAGCTCATGGTGGATAACAGATTTAAACCTAAAGCATGAAACTGTTAGAATTCTAGAAGAAAATGTTGAAAAAACACTTATAGACATCAGCCTGGGCAAAGAATTTATGAGGAAGACCCCAAAGGCAATCACAGCAACAACAAAAATAAGTAAAAGGGATCTGATCAAATTAAAAATCTTGTGCACAGCCAAGGAAACTATCACTAGAGCAACCAGACAACGTATAGAAAGGGAGAATATATTCACATGCTACACATCTGATAAAGGGCTGATAACTATAATCTATATAGAAGTCAGGAAAATCAGCAAGAATAAATCAAACAGCCCCATTAAAAATTGGTGAAAGGACATGAACAGAAACTTTTCGGAAGAAGACAGACTAATGGCCAGGAAACATGAAAAATGCTCAACATCTCTAATCATCAGCAAAATGCAAATCACAACCATAATGAGGTATCACTTAACTCCAGTGAGAATGGCATTTATCAAAAAGTCACAAAACAACAAATGTTGGCATGCATGCAAAGAGATTGAAACACTCATACATTTCGGGCTGGGACTGAAAACTAGTACAAACTCTATGGAATGTAATATGGAGATATCTCATAGAGCTAAAAGTAGACTTACTATTTGATCCAGCAATTCCACTACTGTGTATTTACCCAGAGGACAAAAAGAAGTTCTATAAATAGACTTCTGCACTTGAATGTTTACAGTAGCACAATTCATAGTTGCAAAGATGTAAAATCAGTCCAAGTGCTGATCAATACATGAGTGCATTAATAAAATGTGGTATATGTATACCATGGAGTACTACTCAGCCACAAAAAGCAATGGTGATCTAGCACCTCTTGCATTATCCTGGTTGGAGCTGGAGCCCATTGTACTAAGTGAAGTATCACAAGAATGGAAAAACAAGCACCACATGTACTCACTATCAAATTGTTATTAATTGACCAATACTTAGGTGCATATATGGTAGTTACTTTCATTGGGTGTTGGATAGTTTGTGGGGAGGAGAGGTGATGTGTATATTCATACCTAATGTGCAGGGTGAGCAGTGTCTGAGTGATGGACACACTTGTAGCTCTGACTTGGATGGGGTAAAGGCAATATTTGAAACCTAAATATTTCTACCCCTGTAATATTCTGAAATATATATAAATATATTTGAACAAAATAGAATAAAAAATAAAAAATAAAGAACAATAAAAAAAAAAAACTGAGTGGCCGAAGCTCCCTGGGAAGGACACAGGTGCAGAGTGGGTGGAGAAGCAATATGGCACCTTCCATCTCAGCTTGGGTATGTGGTGATGAGAAGGGACCTCGAGGGGGCTGGCAGCCTGGTGCTTTGTCCTCAGGAGGCTCCCATTTCACTGGCGGAAGAAACCTTGGGCTGGTGAGGGTAGAAAGGCTCTCCAGCCGTTGGGGAGCCCACTGACTTCCAGAGGTCTGTGTAAAGGTGAAAAAAAACTCCACCTTCCCTTTTCTCTATGCTCTAAGCCTCTTGGGAGTTGATCTATGCTGATATCTTGCTCTTCCTTGTTCTGCTCTGAAACTTCTTCCTGTGGAATTTCTGGTAGGTTCTGGCACTTTTCCCTCAGAATTATACCCGATATATGTCTTTGTTTTTTAAATCTAAAAGTTTTCCTTCTTTTTGAGACAATCTGGCAGCCTATGTCTCTGGTCAGCCATATTCCTCTTTTCCACCTTAACTTTATTTTTGAAATTTTCTCACTGACTTTTTCTTCAGTGGTATCATATGGATAGCATTTGCTTAGAAAAATATATATATTATATATATATATGTATTATATATATATATATGAACTTACCATATTTTCTATGAATTGAAAATATGTGTGGAATCTTGCTCATTAATTCTCTTAGTGTCATTGTACAAATCACATGTTACCTGGAATTTTTATTTTACAGGATGGTTTAGATATTAGTCAACCTTAGTTTTCACAGTTAAAAGCCAATATTGTTCACAGAAATACATTATTTATGCTATAAATAATGAAATAGCTATTGATTACCAATAATTGTCATAGTCAGGATCCAGTTCTGAGGAGCCAATGTAAATTCTGGAAACTTTTACTATACAATTTTGGTTATGTGGTACTCAGCCCTGGCAATCCTAAGTAGAGTCCCTATGTTTAAATGATCACCATCATATTTTCTTCCCAGACTTATCCTTGGGGATAGACAAGTTATTTAGGGGATTGGAATTAATTAAAGCTAAATTAGATATGGCAAGAAAATATCTCAGACCATCTAGATAATGTGAAAATTTATATGTCATCAGTTTAGAGACTGAAGCAATTTTCTTTCAGATCTTTTCTTTGCCATGATCTAGAGACAATCCATTGTGATGAAATGTTTGCTTCATTATGAGTTTTCCATGCATCATAAAGAGTACAGAGTGGCAAAATAGAACCTTAGCTATTCTATGAAGCATACACAGTTAGATAGTCTAGGCTGTACATACTTACCCTTACAACTTTGATAAGGATTCACCCTATGTCTTAGAATCAGGATCTTCTGATGGCAATTATGTTTTCTTTTTGAAACAACCAATATCTTTTTTCTTTTCCTTGAATTGATTTTGCATGGTAGAATGGAATTAGCTGAATTCTGAAGTGCTGTTTTAAAATATCTCATAGTTTTCCTTTACTTTTTGGCCCATGGCCACAGTCCACCAGTAGATGGTTAGGGATTTGGATATTATCTAAAAATAATTAAGTTGAATTCACTAAACTTTTTGAAGGGCATTGTTGGAGGAGGATTGATCAGTTATTTTTAGTACCTGTTTCACTATATGTCTTTGTGGTGCTGCCTGATAAAGACTTCTTAGGAGAAAGAACTTAAAACTTACACATTCACTTTTTCTCTATGGCCATTTCCTCCCTAGCTCTTTATATCATTATGCATAAAGGTTTTTTTTAGCTACTTTATATTTATCCAAAAGAATGTAATTATACCACAGGGGCTGGCTGTGGAGGTGGCATGACCTTTTCATTTCACCCCTCAGTGTATAAAAGTTTGAAACTACCTGAAATCATTTTCTCCTCCTCACCCTCCCCTCTAAGCTGATTCTCATAGTCTAGAAAACCAATCCTTTAGCAGAAGTGCCAACAAGTATATGCACTAGAAAGGGGTTCCTTCTAGCATGTCACAGTGCTTTCTCTGACAATGTTGTTTTAGATGGAATTTACTACATAGTGAGTTCTATCTAAAATAACAGTTCAAAGCTCTTAGCAGACACAAGAGTACATTAGAAAGAGTCTTGGAATGTTTAAAACAGTTTTCATTTCACTAGCTTTTTTTTATTTCAGCATATTATGGAGGTAAAAAAGTTTAGGCTATGTATATTGCCCTTGCCCCCCTCCCCCACAAATCAGAGCTTCAAGTATGTACATCCCCTAGACGGTGCACTTAACATTCATTATGTATGTATACACCCATCCCCTCCCCCTTCCCCACATCTGCCCAATACCCCATTAATGTTATTCCTAAATGTGCTCTGAGGTGATGATCAGTGAAAC
>JAQIFY010003410.1:0-12568 GCA_028533085.1 Varecia variegata | reverse complement strand
GGGCAAAGAGAATTGCATAAATAAAGCCATGGGTATAGGAAAAATCCAGCTGTATATGGGGGCAGTCTGTCATTGTGAACTGGGAATGTTAACAGGCAAATGGTGGAAGAGTGGCCTGGACAGATGAGTTGTGGGGGACACTGAATGTCAGACTAAGAAATCATTACTTTATTCTGCAGGGAATGTGCCTCGGTTGAAAGATTTTATGACATGATCAGATCTGTACTTTAAGAAGATTAATTTTGTAGTACTTTGTAGAATGAAAGATAGAGACAAAAGACAGGAGGTAGGGATATCTTGTCATGCCTAATAATATATCTTTTAAATTCCTTAGCTTTTTTAATGTCACACAGCCACCATGAGAACTTCCACTTTGAGCATGTGATTCCACTGCCAGTAGTGACTTTCACTTCCCATTTTTTCCCTACTGATGAATGATGGGAGGCAGCTCTGGCTGACAATGAGAAGAATTTTTAAATAAGGTCAAATGAACCTCGGTGAACTAGGAAGGCAAAGGCTTCTGCTACATACATAATCATGGTGCCTTCTGGTTGTATGTTACCAGTAATGACAATAGGAGGGAGAAAGGGAGACAGGCAGGGAAAGAGGGAGGGAGAAAGGGAGAGAAGGAGGGAGGAGAAGGAGGAGGAGGAGGGAAGGAAGAAAGGAGAAAAGAAGAGAGAATATGTAATGAATCTAATGGTAAACTAGGAAGTTTACTTAGTTAAAATTGTTCTTATATTTCGTGTTTGTCAAAGCAGTGACTTGGAAACTCTTGCATATCAATTTAAAAACCTGAGGTTGTCATTAGTTCTCAGCTTTCTGGGGACATGGCAGGAATGTACTTTTTGGCCCCCTTATGCTTGAGTGGGACATTGTGACAGTTTGGAACAATGAGCTCTGAGTGCAAGTCCTGTGGGTCACTTCTGGACGGGGACATTTGATTGTTGATGTGAAAATCTCCAGCGCTCTCTCTTTTCTGGCAAGGGTGGTAGCTCCTCCCTCTGCCTGTGTCTCTGAGACAGATTGCGTTTCACCAACTCACGTTTGCACCAACAGCATACGAGAACATTGGCCTAGTAGCGCCCTCCACAGTATTGACTAATTTAATATTTTTCTAGTTTGATAACTTCTAGTCTCTATGATGAGTAGAGCGCGCCTGCTGACCTGTGATAGACCAGTAGCAACAAGCAAGAATCACTGCAGCATAACACCCCTCGGATTTAACCGTGTTTTCATCTAATTGTATACACCCCTGCCAGTATATATAAACATATATAACATATCTAGCATATATATGATTGACCTTTTCCTTTTCTTTTTAAAACTGCATTGCATAAGCATGTGTTTTGCTTTTGGCAACCATCACTTATTCAAAATGAACTGTAACATAATTAACTATACATACCTCTGATGATGAATACTTTTGGATTCTTTCCCATGTGTTTGCTACACCTGTTTAACTTCTCCGGTCCTTGCTGACATCTGTTCAAGGTCCTGCATGAACAGATTTGGACAAGAACTGAGGAAGTTAACTGGATCCTCAGATATTACTGAACGTCTCTGGGGAAGACTTGCAGACACTTATGAAGGGGCTGGTTCCTGCTGGGTGCTCCCTGGTCTCTTACACTCTTCCAGCACCCAGGTTTCTATGGAACCTTCTTTGTGCACCTGATACCACTGATGCACTAGAGCCTTCACTGAACCTGACCCAGGAGTCGTCTCAGAAAAGTGAGGAAAGAATTTCTCTCTATCGTTGACTTACTCTTTGTTGAAAGGGTCACAAAGCAGTGCTGTTATTGCTGACACATTATGTGTCTTGAAATAGATTCTAATTTTTTTTCTCCAGAGGATTAAGATGCATAATTATAGGGAGAATTTTCTAGGCTTCTTGCCCGTCATGTATGATAAATCTACTAGCCTAGGCCATCAATTTGCTAGGCCTTTTAAGATCTGTCTAAACATAAGCCACAGAAAGAGCTTTCAGACTGTCCCAGAAAACTCCTCAACCCACATTCAAATAAGCATCTTATTGATTCTACCTCACCAGTTCCTCAGGCAAGCATGACTGTTCAGCACTGATAAAGTCTAAGCTAAACTGAAACCTTTTCCCAAATAATTAATGCTAAAATGGTCATTTTTGAGCATGTAGCTTTATCTGCATTTATCAGTTCATGATATATATTGACAGATTTCTTTAAAGACAGATTGCTTTTTACCAAGTCAGATTTGCATCAACAGCAGATGAGAAAATTGGCCTAATTCCACTCTTCACTACATTGACTACTTTATTATTTTTTAGTTTTATAATTTTATTTAGAAAAATTATAACATCCTGTTGCATTAAACTTTTTAAATTTATTTTTTTATTTGCATTAGAGACCATACGTGAAAATTAGAAGTCATGATAAGAATTCGTAACTTTTTAAGTAACTGTGGTGTTATGGTATACACACACACACACACACACACACACACACTCATATATATATATATTTGTTTTCATCCATGCTTCCTATGGAGTTGTATAGGTCCCATAGTCCTTGTTATAATGTTGGGGCACTGTAGGCCTCACAAGATAGAATCTCTCTCTCTCTGACCTTCTCCAGTCCTCCTTTCACCTGCCCAAGGCAGGACTCTAATCTGATTGTGGGTCTGGTCGAAAGACCCTCATTCCGGAGAAGGTCCTGTCCCATAGCCTGGAGGAAGGAACGCTGCACAGAGAGGCCAGGAAGAATCGGAACAGACAGGCCTTGCTTGGTGTATATCATGTGCTTTTTGTCCAGTCACATTTCTACATGGTTGTCAATCATGCCTGTGTAATGAAGCCTCTATAAAAACCCAGAGGACAGGGTTCAGGGAGCCTCCAGAGAGCTGAACAGGAGGAGATGCCTGGAGGGTGGTGCACCCAAGGAGGGCATGGAAGCCCTGTGCCCCTTGCCCTACGCATCTCTTCGCCTGTATCCTTTGTACTCTCCTTTATGATAAACCAGCAAGCAGAAGTGTTTCCCTGAGTGCTGTGAACCACTCCAGCAATTAATTGAACCCAAATAGGGAGAGGGGTCTTAGGAACCCAACTTGAAGCCGGTTGGTCAGAAGCTCCAGAGGCCTGGACTTGTGACTGGTGTCTGGCTAGGGTGGGCATCTCCAGGACTGAGTCCTCACCCTGTGGGATCTGACACTATCTGATGGCTACATAGCGACAGAAGTGAATTGTAGGATACCCAGGTGGTGTTTGCGGCTTGGTGTGTGGGGAAAAACCCACATTTGGTCACAGAAGTCCTCTTCTGTGTCTATTACTGTAGGGTTTAGAGGAAAGCACAGTTTGGGGAGTGTTTTCCCAAAGCAGTAACTTTCTGTTCAAGTAATATATACACTTGGCAGCAAAACAATACTGATGATCTTATAATGAACATAAACAATTTCTTTAGGTTTATCTCCTAACCTCAGGTATTATTTTTTAGAAGAAGCCTCTTTTTAAAATTGCTTCAATTTTAGATTTTCTTTAGGTCATTCCCATAGCTCACTTGTTTTCGACCTTCACTCATTTCTTTATCAACTTAATTTAACAATTCCGGGGTATATAAAATGAAGATTTAGCTCACGGTTAAACTGGTCCATCCTCCTCTCTCCTTTTCCCAGTGTTTAATATTTATATTTTGCTTATTTTCCTATTTCATTCTGTTAATGTACCTAATCAGCTTGAATCATTCGTTCTTCTCTAATGGGCCATAGATAGCGTTCCAGTTATCTATTATGGAATTTAAAAAATCCAAAAATATAGTGGCAAAAAAAATAATTATTTTGCTACTCTCACAGACTCTGCGGACAGACATTCCACGAGGGCGCAGCAGGGTCAACATATTTCTGCTCCATGATGTTTGGGACTTCAGCTGCGAAGACTCCGTGCCTGACAAGGCTCAGCTGGCTGATCTCGTTCAGGTGTTCTCTGGCGATTGTTGTAACACGCGGCTGCTGGAGGAGGAGTCCTATAAAGGCTGCCTCACGCGTGCGTCTCGTGGTTGCAGCTGGCCATTGGCCGGGACCTCAGCTGGGGCGTCTACGTGTGGTCTCTCCATGTACCTGGGCTTCTTTACAGCATGCAGGTTTCCGAGTGGTTGGACTTCGTACACGGTGTTTCGGGGTTCCAAAGGTGAGTGTCCAAAGAGGAGGAGGAAGAGGACAACGTGTGCCTTGGGAGTTATGCAATGCCACTTCCGCCTCTTTCTACTGGTTACGCGGGAGTCGCTCCGGATGGCCCAGAATCAGGGTTAGGGGATGTAGATTCCACCTCGTGATGAAATGAGTGTCAAATCATTTACAAATATATTCTGAAACTCCCGCAACGACCTGATACAAATTGCTTAAGGCCAACCTAAGCGGTACAGTGGGATTTCATTTCCTTCCCCACAGGGCGAGGATCAGAACCACGGGCAGCACGAGGAAGAACGTCCTGAACATCAAGGTCAGTTGGGCTTAACTTTTTTTCACTCCATCTAATGCTTAAAATAATGTTACATTTTATTTTGCTTTGCATTTTGTGTTTGAACCATGAACGTCTTGCAAAGTGCTCTGTTTTCCTCTCAGTCTAAAGTTTCAAATTGAATTATTTTCCTTCCACAATTTGCCTTAATTTTCTTCTTAATCTTTTCCCCCGTCTCAATCAACCTTCTAGTCACTGAATCCTTTCTTTCTGGATGCCTTTTGTTGCTGTTGTTATTGTTTTTGTGCCAAACTGAGAAGGTTCCTTCTAGCCCTGCGGCTCAGGTGTCATGATGAGATTCTCTTTGATTGCTCTCTGGCACTGGAGCTATCTAGGCTTCCATTTTTCCATTATCTTGGTTAATTCTTCCTTTCTCAGCGTTCTTCTAAGGAAGAACTGTGAGGTAATTTTTCTGAGTGCTTATATGTATAAAAATGCTTCTGTTGTGAAACACTAGTTTGGTCAGATAGACAATATAATAGGTCAAAAATAAGTTTCCTCTCGTACTTTTAAAGAAATTTTATATATTCTAGAATCCAGTCTGCTGATGAGAATTCTGATGTCAGTCTCACTTATCTTCCTTGTAGATGTCCTGAGTTTCTTTTACTCAACTTTCTTGAATATTTCCCCCCATTGGAATATTTTTAAGAATTTATTTATTTATTCAGCTTTTTTCCAGCTTTTTAAAAAATTTCAGAATATTATAAGGGTACAAATATTTTGGTTACATAAATTGCTTTTGTACTGCTTGAGTCAAAGTTGTAAGTGTGTCCATCACCCCATTTACCCAAAGGAAAAGAAATCATTTTATAAAAATGGAATTTATTTTTATCCTTGGTTTACTCGGTTTCATAAATAAGGTAAAGGTCTATTTTAATTTTTATGCCTATCACACAGTGGGGTTTTTTTCATATGAAGACTGATATCCTCTAGCTCTGGGAAATTCTCTATAATATTTCTGATAATTTTCTCATTCATTTTCTTCTCTTCTAGAACCTCAATATGTCCTTGGCTTTTCTTATATTTTCCACTTTTCTCTTTTAAAAATCTTTAAAAGCACTTTCTCCTTCTTTGATTGTTCCTTTTTCAAAGCATCCTTTCCTTATTTTAGTTACAACTTTTCAAATATTTTTGAGAATATTAACATCCTTTTAAAAAGTTTAGTTCTTTTTTACTCTATTCTTTATCTCTATTTTACTTCTGGTTCTCTCTCCCCTTTGGTCTTTCTCTCTTATACTACTATCTTTGCTTATATGCTTGGTGATCCTGGGATATCCATATATATGTTTCTATTACCAGAGTTTCTCCTGCTGTTATTATAAGTAGATAAGCTTTCCAACAAAATTTTAAGGGGAACAAGTAGGCGTCAGCTGCCAGACCACTGAAACTCCAGGTGCCAGAAGAGGGATGGTTTTCTGGGAATTAAACACCCAGATCATGTGCCTTAACTTTCTATGTACATTTTATTTAATTTTATTACAGTAGAGCTCTCTGCTCTAAGAGGATAAATAAAGCCCATCTTTGTTCCATGGGCCAGTGAGGGAAGGGGAATGAGGATGCTAGTGGATGAAGCTGTGCCATATACACATCCCATATACAGACTTTCCATGAGTATCCCCCCCCCCCATTTTGGGCTCCACTTTTCACTTTAGAATTCAACTTTACCTGTTGACTCTGAGCTTAATTTCCTACCAGCAGGATTCTGTCCTCGTTGATCCCCATGTTCTTGGTATTCTCCTTGTAGTATGTTATGGGCTACAGAATTATTTGTCTTTTTCATCTTCCCACATGTTTCTGTCTGTATTTTTTTCTTCTGGAAATTTACAAGAGTCTCTCCTTTATTGGTAACTACACATTTTTTGTTTTCTTAGCAATTATAGGTACACTGCCTAAACTACTTGTTTTTATTCATTCATTCATTTTTCAGTTGCTTTTATTTTGGAGGATCTTCAAAAATTTGAGTATCAGATTTCTGTGCCCAGTCTTCCATCTTGAATCAGAGGCTTATAACTGACAAGTTTTGAACTGAAGAATTTTAATTCCATACATATTCAGGGGGGAAATGGGCTCCTTTCCTGTTTTCCATGCCAACCTGCTTGTGTCTATAAGAGGAGAACAAACACAAGGCACCTGTTTCACATCAGGGTCTTAATGGTTCACCTGCAATCACTTGAGCTAATGTTTGATTTAACCACACTGTGAAAATTGTTGTATCTCCAAAAGCAAGAGTTCCTCATCATCTGTAGCAAAATGCACCTTCAGAACTGAATCACCACCATAGACGACATTTAGATTCTGATATCACCATGCGTATTTCTTAGCAGGAATATTGCAATGAGCAGCTTTATATCTCAGTGAAAAAACTTATATAGCAGAGAAATAGAATATAAATATAGAGGATGACTGATTTTGTATAGGAAGGTGTAAAAGGAAATTTCATTTGGGCACGGCAAGCTGAGTAAACAATTCTTTGCATAGTGTAACAGTAGGAGCTTCGTGATGTCTCAAATCATTCCTACCTGGTGATGGTTGTCCAAAACTTCATCATTATTTGATCACAGCAGATTCTGTAAATGGTGGCACAAGGTTTTATCAGTTCTTTGCCTCTAGGTGTGGATGAAGAAGCTGAAAGCAAATTTCTATAATATGTAAATGTGAAGGGTAGAAGCCACAGTGGGGATGAGGGTACTCTTCCTAAAAAAGGAGCTAAGGGTCAGCAGTGGAGGGCACTGGAGGCCAACTCCACCTCTTGACGTGACATGCCTTCACGTGGCGTGTCAAGTAGTCCCTTCACAGGCTGCCATCTTGAATCTACAGAGTGTGTTCAGATGGGCATGTCAGGGAAATGGGCAGGGAACTTTTGAAGCAAATGAATATCAGATATTTTCTTGTGATGTCCCTAGAATTATTTATTTTAAAAAGTAGTCTTGTTTAAAAACTGTTTCCTATATTATACAATTTAAATTCAAAGATGTCTTTATGATACTCATCATTGCATTATTCATGAATAAAGCTATTAATATCAATAATGTTAGAGAAAACTTGACTCATCATGAAAACAGGCAATCTCTCTCTCTGGGAGACACATGATGTAATGCAAAGAAATTACTCCCTATAAATTAGAACAATTTTTTCTCTCTCTCTCCCCCCACACAGTCCCTTTCTCCCTCTCTTTTTCTCTCTCCCTCTTTGTCACTCCTCTCAGTGTCTGTTTCATATCTTTTTTCTCCTTAGATCTCCAAACCCACATCCTCTGCCCTCATTCTCAGCTGAACAGTTTCTTCCTGTTTTGCTGGGAAGATAAAACCGATCAGAAGAGAACTTCCACGTTTGTCCACCATCACATCTCCTTATTGACTGGCATCTGTCCCACAAACTCTCCTCCCACAAAAATTACCGTAGTTGCTCTTATTTAAAGCCAACCCCACACCTTGGGAATTAGATAGTTCTGTCATGTTGGTTTTGCTCTCCCCTCCCTCCTTCATCATAAACTTTTAACTTTTTTCTGGTTCATTCTTCATAGCAAAAAAGCCTGCTTTTCTTATTTCTCCCCTCTTCAAACAAATCTTCTTGAAGCCACTAAACCTGTCACCTGCCAACCCAATTCTTTGCTTCCTGTGGGAGCTGATGGAACCCACTGTCTATAGTTTCCGTCCTTCTATTCTTTCCTAAATGCACACTATTCAGGCTTTTGCCTCCATTTTTATTCACTGGAATAAAATGCTCATGTCAACATCTCCAATGTCTTCTCTGTTGCTAAGTCCATTGACCAGGCCTCTTTCCTCGTCTTGAACTTCAGCAGTATTTGACACAAGTAATGACCCCTCCTGCTCCTTACACTCTCTCACTTGGTTTTCTGGACACCATACTCTCTTGGTTTTCCTCCTACCTTATTTGTTGTTCCTTTTCTGTTTTCTTTGTTAATTTCCCATCTTTTCCCCAAACCTTTAATGTTCAATGCTGCCATAGCTTGGGTTCCCCCCAAAGAAAATCCATAGATAAGGACTTAGGATAGCTAATTATTTTTATCAATTGATTCCAAAGAGGGGGGAGAAGGTGGAATGAGAAGCATCAATCAGGGAGGGAGAGAAAAGCGATACTCCACATGGTATCAGATCATGCATTTATAGTTCCCTAATGTACCACCTTACTTTTTCAGCAGGATTTATGGATTTTGTAAAATGTGTTAAACTTCAGATCTTTCACTGTAATACTTAAATCTAACATAGTGTGGTGGAGTAGCAATTCTAATATCACTTCATCTTAACTGTGCACAGAAGGAGAGATATAATCTAATGCCTTTAGTACCTATGAGTATTTTCCTAACAGCTTTCAAAACTCACTCTACTATGCTTTATTGGGAACTAATTTTAATACAATTATTTGAAGTGTTAACCCAAATATTTTACATATGTGCTTATTTGTTGCTATTATAGTATGGAAATAATTAACAAGTTTTATGCATTTGATATTAATGTACTTTCATAATGGGACTTTTAAGATGCTTAAGTATTTAAGGCAACATAATGCAGATCAATAGGGTAAATTAATACATAAATGATACATTTATGTAATATGTTTAATTTTATACTTTGAGAAAATATAGTTTATCTTTGCCAATATTGTTGCTATCTTTGGCTCAATATGAGAGTAGATAGTCTTTTTATAGTTTCTTTCTTCCAGATCTCTCAGTAAAAATTAATTTTAAAAAAAGGTACACATATGTTTGCAGAAAATGTGTCCTCCTTTGCAAGTAAAAAAAAATCCAACTAATTAAAATAACTTAAAAATTTTGACTAAAACTGGTTTTCTCAATGGATTACTGCTTTTCTTATACTCTGTTGAATTAGAGTAGTCTTTGGGAATTTTTAATTCACTTCCAGTAAAAAATATTGTCAGATATTTTCACCCTTACTATATCACATTTTGCAGGTCTTTATGCAAAAGCAGAATATGAAGGGATTTTCTTTTTTTCTTCTTGCCTCTACTTATTATTATGATATTTGACCCCATTTTCCTATATTTGCGGAGATCTACAGTTGTTCCAATGTCGTGCAATGTTGTTCCTTTTATATTTCTGAGCTTTGACTCCCCAAAAACGTACTGCACAACAAGGGAGAAAAGACTTATCTGTGTAAATGCCCACTTTGGGTAAATTCACATCTAGAAAAAAATATTTCTTGCATCAGTTTTCTAATGTAATTTTCACTGTGTCTAGGTTCTTATTTCTCATTTAAAAAGTGTTTCATGGCTGCCCTGCAAGCATACAATTAGAGGATAATAAGTAAATTTACAGAGGTTCACTTCTTTTTTGTTGTTGCTGTTTATGTGTTGGAAATTAACTACCAAAGAATATTCTTGTTTGGGGAGAGAAAATAAATCCAATCATCTTTGACACAGGTCAGATTTTCCTAGAGGAAAAACAAGTATTTGCTGATCATTGGTCCTTTCCAACTGTTTTTTTTTTCTTTGCACAAGGAAAAATGAGAGGTCTGTAATAATTGGCCATTCTCTATAAACTCTGCCTCCTGAATAACCTACTACCTTGGCCATAGATGGTTGGTTTAAGGCATAGAAACAAACCCAAACTAGTGGAAAAGTCTTGTTATTTAATGGATCCAGGCAATATCTCAATCAAGTGAAATGCAGTAGGCTTGTTAGAAACCAGTGCCCGGGAACCAGGAAGCTCAAGAATCAAGCTGGTGCCCATTAGTCCACGTTGTCTGTCATCTCACCTTTTCCATATCTACTTGCTAGCCTAGTATTCATTCATTATTCATTCACTGATTCTTTCACCAAATACTTGTGGATCACCACTATTGCTCTAGGTTGGGCTCTGGATGAGGATTAAGTCATGAACAAGAAAGAATAAAAGCATTAAATAATTCGCTAAAGAGGCTATGCATAAATTGACAGAGGTTGCATGCTAGATGAGCACATAGTGGGGGTAGCGGTACTAGTCGGGACTACTGGAACCAGTCTGGCAGAGAACAGACCTTCAGAGCCCTGCAAGCCAAGTGAAAGAGTTCGGCTCCTTCCATTGCTATTCCTTTGCTATTGATCATGAAAACCACCTACTTCGTAGTCTTGAAGGTCTTTCCTTCCAAGAACAAAAGATTTCTGTATTCTCTTAGTCTTAGTTAAAATTCTGAAGAAAGAATATGATTGATCACTGACAAACCAATGGATTTGAGTCTCCCTGATTCAATCCTCTGCGATTGTATGGCCACAGGGGAAAAGATGAATAACACGTGTTTGTGTGGAGTATAAATGGCAACCCAGGCTTTTCTCTTCAGCAGTTGGCATGAAGGCCAGAAATAGGAAGATGCATTAATGCTGGGTGGGAACTACCAGATCTGCCTTAAGAATCCGCCCAACTTTCTATCATCCATTGGTGAAACTTTTATGTCAAGACATCTAAGTCTTTCCAAATAGATCATCAGCATATTTTCATCCAGTGTTAGTATTTGAGGGCAATTATTTTAATATATTTCATAAGAAATTATTTCAGACTAGAAATGGCATTTTAAAAAAATCACAAATATCTCCAAAGCATCCAACTAGATACAGTACGAACTCTCTTTGCTTTAGATCCAATATAGAGGCAAAAAGGAATTATGGAAGCTTCATCCTTGAAATTCAATAACCTGGTTGCTTACTAGAAGTGAGAGTAGGGGGAGAGCTTGGGAGTGGGTCTAGAAAAATCGAATTGTTTCTCAACAATTTCTGCTTGAATTCAAAGATTTGGTGAATTCAAGGAGCAAACCCCTTGAAGAGGTGTTTCTAATTTGAATAAAGACTATAGAGAGTTATATGAAAAAATCTTACACAAGAATTATTTCCAAAACAGTATTAACCAGCAACTTTAAATAGTTGTAATTAGGTTACAAGTATTTTTCAGGCCCACCTGCTATTGTATGATTTGCGAAGTTAGCCTTTTCCCCCCAGTTCCCTTCCAATCAGTCTTATTGATGAATCAGACTGAGTTCAACCTATGATGTATATTATTTTAGTCTAACTTTTAAAATCTGAATATTGATAGAAATTGGACTCTGATGTGATACTTTAATACTTTGCCTTTTGGATTTGTGGCATAATTGAATGGTCTCCATATCACAAATATGGCAAAAAGCAAGGCTTACTAAAGGCAGACATAGCTTTTTTTCTTCCCCCTTTTGTATACCTAAAACTTTAGTGAGTACCTGATGCTTAGTGAGGACTCACCAAATATTTATTCAGTACCCTCAATGTGTCATGCAATGTTTAAAATATCAAAATGTAGGCAGACACAAAGGAACATGATTTCTGCCATGCCATATGAGGAATGAGAAAAGCTATAATTTCCTGAATATTTACTACATTTCTGGATATATGCGAAGTGCTTTCATATCATTTCATTTAATTCAGACAACAATTTTATGAACTTTTGACACTTAAGAAGAATTTTATATTTCTCTCACTTGTGATTTCAAAAGGGAAGGTGGTAGAATCTATATTTTGTTTAAACCAAACTACATATTACTGTTATATTTTTAACAAGATCTAGTTGTTACATTTTTAAACCTTTTTGGAGTTTTACAAAGATAAGAGTATATGGGAAAGGATTTCTAGTATCATTCAGTGATACTCTACTTTATAAAGATAAGGACACAAAAATAAATAATAAGTGAACAGGATGTTACATAAGTAATACATTATGAATACAAAGTGAATATATCATACTTGATGAATTTTCTTTCTTTTTTTTTTTTTGAAAAGATTTTGTTTTGTTTTTAGAATTGTTGGATATTGTCTTATCTTTACTTGGGGGGGGCGGGGAACAATCTTGGAACCACTGATTAGGGGAAACATTGATTTATGCATTCATTCAACCATTCATCAAACATTGGAGTGCCTTCCACAGGTAGATCATGTGAAGATTCTAGAGACATGAAGGTAAGTGTGATTTGCAGTTTAAACCTGAGGAGCTCATAGCCCTGAGAAAAAGACAAATATAAAAGCAAACTATTGCCACCCAATGTTAACCATGCCATATTAGCAGTAGGAACAATGTGATTAGAAAGCACTGAGAAGAAATGACCATTT
>JAQIFY010003409.1:0-12571 GCA_028533085.1 Varecia variegata | reverse complement strand
GGTGTATATTTACATGATGAGTGCGATGCGCACTGTCTGGGGAATGGACACGCTTGAAGCTCAGACTCAGGGAGATGGGGGGGTCATGGGCAATATATATAACCAGAACTTTTGTACCCCCATAATAAGCTGAAATAAAAAAAAAACACATGAAAATATCATTAACATTGTACAGTGTTGTATAAAACAGAGCATTATGATCATCATTTCCAGCAAAAGATGCTTTTGCATAGTGGACTTGAGACAGAATACACTAATCTATTAATATTTTGTCCTGGGATGACTTGATGGAGAGCTCATTTAAAGAAACCTGAACACAGTCAGAATTTGGCTTTGAACCAGTGCTAGACTGACGTCTGGGTGTCTGGTAAAATTCTTGAGTTTGTTATACAAGACCCAGTCTTAACATTACTATCTTCCAACCCACAGGTATGGACACAGTTTGTGTACATACTTTAAAAAATTTTTGATGTTTGATATAAGAGTGGCTAGATAGCCACTACCTGAATTTGTCTCCTCCATGAACAATTTTGGGAACCAGACAGGGCTGGGCATTCAGAGGACATGGCACCCAGTGTGAGCACAGAGGTGCCACTTAGCTCACAGAGTCAAAGCTTGGGAGGGTCAGACTTCTCCAAGCACAGTAGAGAGAGCACTGGGTGCTCCCGTGGGAAACACAACCATGCTTAGGGTGCATTCTGGTGTACTGGGAACGGAAAAGTTTCCCTTTGTCAGACACTGTCCATAATTCTGAACTGTCTACAAGTTCAGAATCACTTGTAGAAATTTTCAGGTGAATGCTTAAGAATTTCTGGCATCCTCTGGACTAGGCATATCTCTTCTAGTGTGATATTCTGTTCAGTGAAAGATTTCTCAGAACCTCAGTCAGAAGTTAATGGCCTTAATGTGGTGAAAAATTGGGTTGAGTGTACCCTTGCTTGTTGCTCTTTCAACTTCAGCAGAGTAAGATTTCCCTTTTTGGGTCACAGTTTCTCTCTAGGAACTTTTATGGCAATGTTTTTCTGCATTGTCACATCATGGCACACAGGGACATGATAGTGTTGGTAGATAGCACTTTGAGGTGAAGTACCGAGGCTACTCATAGCAGGAGATGACTGAAGGTCTTGCCCAGTCTCTCTGAGAACTGAGGGGATCTGTATCCCTGGCATAGCCATTCATAGCTTAGAGGTTGGAAATTTTTGTTTTAGGGGAACTATGTCTGCTACACGGTGAGCAACCCCAGCTTGTAGTTATGATGACCAATACTTACTACATGCTATACCCTGTTCTAGGTACTCTATTGATGCACTTAATGTTTGTAACAACTCCACAAGATAGATATTATTGTTATTCCAGTTATATATGAGAGGAAACTGAGGCACATGAAGACTAAGTAATTGGTCAAAGGTCATACAATGTGTTACAGTAATTGACAGAACCAAAATCTGGACCTAGGAAGCCTGACTTCAGGACTGTACTCCTAACTACGACATTATATTGCCTGAAGAAAGCAGTTGAAAGAAGAAGGGAGAACTAATCCAACAATCTACATAATATCAGAGCCAAGCATTTTTTGGGTCTCTAATGATTTGAAAAGACTTTTGGCAACAGAAAAATTTTACCAAAGGCAGGCATCAGACCAAGGCCAGGGCTGAGATCTGGAAAAAATAAATTCTTAAAACACAAAGTCATAACTGATTTTGGAGAGTAGGGATATGAAAATTGTACCCTTTGATTTTTGAGCATAAAGCCATTATCCTTCAAGAAGAAGTAGAGATTTAGCACAGGAACTCTTTTATACAATGGTTTTTATCTCAAGATAGAAAGGTCAAGTAATCAGAAGCCCCAGACAAGAGAAAAACAGAGGAAAGGGGTCCTTGACCACAGAGAGGTGATTCTATTCCTGGCGTGGCAGAGAGAGGCAGCCGAAATTCTACTTGACTCCCTGGTATAGGGTTGAAGGGACAGTAGGTCAGCAGTCTCCAGCACGTGGGCATGGCTGGGGTTTGGGAGGTGGGGTAATTATCTTGAGTCCTGAGGGCACTTCACAGTACCTTATGCAACTACCACGTGGCCTCTCAGGGCCAGGTTAGACTAGCTTTAGTGACTCCTGTTTTGTATCATTCCCTGTGACAAAGAAACCATCAGTCTGAAAACCTAAGGTTCTCCCTTAGCCCCCCACCCCCAACCCCAGTTCTGGAACTATGCAGCTTGAAGACCTTATTGGTTCATCCTGATAAGGATAAGAAAATGAGGGAGGACAGGTTATGGTCGATAAGAGATAATATCAACAGTTGAAAACTCAAAGTGAGTTAATTAGAGTCTAAATTGCTTCAGTCTTAAATTAGGCCTGAGGTTTCTGCAGGAACAATTTCCCTTGAGGACCATGAGGTGGTTGTGACAGAGACTGAACTGACATGTGACCACTAAAGCATTCTTCATCCTGGCACACAACTAGACAAAAGCTACCCTGCCGTCAGGCATGCTCAGGTGACTTTGCACTGGCCAATGGGATGTGCAGGGCCAGGTCCATAAGCACTGCCCTCACAGTCCTCCTAGCTCCTGGCTTGCTCTCCTTCCTGGTCTGCTGACCAGACAAGAAGTTCTGACAGTGGACTTCAAGACCCTCAGGGATGGCAGAGTCACAAGAAGGAAGGTAATTGGATCCTTGAATGACCATAAGGAAGAAATTCCCTCCACTGATCAGAAAACCCAGTTGGACTTTGTGAAGGCAAGAAATAAATTTCCATTATGTTAAAGCCACTGATATTTCAGTTTTTGCCTGTTACAGTTGCTAGCATAGTCTAACTAATTCAGCACTGGTAATTACCAAAATAATCTCTCTCTCTCTCTCTCTATATATGTATATATATAGTGCTTTCTATGTGCCAAATGCACTTTACATATATTAACTCAATTAATCCAAATAAAAAAAATAAGGGGTAGGTTCCTTTATTATCCTACTTAAAGATGAGGTGCTTTGAGTGTTAACCGGCCCAAGGTCACACAACTGGAGGTAGTATAGACAGAATGTGAACCTGGGCCATCTAGCTCCAGAGACTATTCTACTGTATTTTAGCATCTAAAGGGTTCTCCCTGATTTAAGATTCCTTAAGAAGACAAACTATGATCCCTCAGTCAAGAGAACATGCTAAGATTTTGGCTCATGAATGAGTTTCCTGATGGCCATGGGTCTGAGCCATGAACACAGATAAGAGAATGGAAGAACTGGCCCAGGGAAGGGGAGAGGAGGGAGGACCATGGAGTTGTTTAAAGACAAAATAAATTAAGGTCTAAGCTTCAGGAGCCTTGAAAGGACTGGGGGTAGGGGACAGAAGGGCTGAGTGAGCAGTGGCCAGTGCCCCAGATGAACCTGACTGGAAATGGAGGGAGAGGAGGCTCTTATATTTAGAGGGTCATTGCAGCCCTGGGCTGACCCCTCAGACACCCTCCCCCTGCAGAGGAGAGGCAGGTGTGGGGAGAGGAGGCTGGGCAGGGGCTGGCACATTCATTTTATCCACCTGCTCTGTGTCCATATTGATTCCGGACCTTAAAAATGCTGCAAGTGTGTCTGCACTGGTGTGAGGTGACCTAAGACCCCAAGTGACCTAATGACCATTTCTAAAAAACCCAGGGGGAGAAGAAAATTTGTCCTTCCCCTTCCCATCCTGGAAACTGTCAAGCAGAGGGCGACATTGAGAATCCTATCAGTACTATCCACTTGCTCTAGGAGGACAAGGTACAGCTGTTACTGCTAATGAAGGCTTTGGAGGAACTTCCTAGGGCAACAACCAATGATTTGAAGTTCTACTTTTCAAACTGTTCTATCAGAACCAGCTCTCTGTGGACCCGAGGGAACGCACAGAAATTTTGATGAGGGGCATCTTCATGATACTGACCAAGTGGGTTGTTGTGTTGGAAAGGCTCATTTCTTCCCACTAACATTAAGAGAAATAAAATTTGATTTAACTTTGGTACTGTATGTTTCCCCTTGGGAAGTTCCTGTGCGAATTATTGTATCAATTCTTAAAATAAGGACTTTTTTATAGTAAGTGTGAGTGGAGTTCTGTGATTGACAGCAAGCTTCCTAAGCAGACGCTCTGTTTTGGGAAAGAATACTGGGGGAGATATGTACTTTTTGACATTTCAAGGAGGCCTCTCTGTGTGAGTTATTGCTGAGCACTCAATGGCTGCCACGTTTGTTTACACCATCCCTGCACTACCAGTGTCGAATTCATTGTTTGTAAAGCTCTTTGGGATAATTTGTATATGAAGGATTCCATATAAAACCAGTGTTTATTCCTTTTTGTATTATGCTTTTGCAGCCTGACACATAAGGGTGCTTTTATATGCAGCATGCTGGAAATTAAGCACTCAACTCCTATTAACACCGCTAGGAACTAGGCTCCAGGCTTCTATCTGGGGCAATGAAAGGGGGCTCACAGGTGTGCAAGTAAATTGAAGCAAAGACAGAGTAGAACTCAGATACTTATTCAGTGGTTGAAAGTTTTATGGGCAACAAGGCTCCAAATAATGTGAATTATTTTACTGAGCGTTTGCTAGAGAAATGGTGCTTAAACTACCCCCTTTATTTGTGGATATTCTGTGTGTGTGTGTGTGTGTGTGTGTGTAAATAAGAAAAAGTCTATTATCAGAATCTTGTTACCTGGAAATTTCCATTAATTGGCATAATGATGATTCATTGAGGACGTGATGCTATTAATCTGTACCTGCCTGCGACACTGCAAAATCCTGTAGCCCCTTCAGAATCTGAAGAAAGACATTAAACCGAGTCTTATTGGGTCTTGATGCTTATTACTTTTGAATTCTTTGAGCATAGATAATTCATGTGACATACACAGTGACTTCCCAAACAAAATGTAGGATTATCTAAAAATATTTTACATTTAGATCATATTGAGTAAAGGAATTTACACTAAAAGTCCCACAAACACACATCTTATGATAAGAGCATATAAATAGCTCATGTTCTTTAAAGATATGAACACTTTAAATTAAATAAATTGTGCTTGTCCTTGTATATATGACATATATTATGTAATACATAATATATATAAATCTATACATACATGTAGGTACACATATACACATATCTGGCAATTTTGTAGCTCATTTGTGACACTTAGTAAATCAAAATGGTGTTGATTTGAAGCTTGCAAAATTATGGCCAGTCTTTTTTACTTTTAATCTAATTATTAGAATACCCATTAGTTATAATAAAAAATGACAATCCAGCAGCCAGGTGGTGTCAATGGACTGTAGATAGAGGCTGAGAGGGATTTAAAGTTCTCATCTGTCATGTCCATGGTGTGATCCCAAAAAAGCCTTTCTGGGCACATTGCACCTACTGTGTTGGATACTGAAGTATGCACGCAATGTTAGTTTCTCATGTCTCAGGGATTTTAAGGTAATAGATTCTGATTTTCCCATGACGACCCTTGGAAATGACCCTGTTTAACTTACATAACTCAAAAGTTCGCAGACCTCATCAGCCTGTGGGTTTGAATGAGGTCACTTATTATTGATGCTATAATGACAATGGTTGTGTGACTTTGGGAAGTCATTTAACCTTTTAAAAACCTGTTAGCTCATCTGTAAAATGAGGATAATAATAGGACCAACATCATTTTGTCTGCAGATTAAAGGAGATGATCCATGTAAAGCCTATAGCAGAATGTCCAGCACATAAGAGCTTAAAAATAAATATTACTAATACAGACATTATTTTATTTATTGATTAATTTACACTATATTTTTAAAAGAGGATGTGAGGTGATAAAATAACAGCCAAAGGTATAGTGAGGATTATATGTTAATTTCATTTATTTCCATTGAAGTTTCTTCAGAGCAAAATATCTGAAAAGAAAACAGCAATCATTAGAAGAGCAAGAATTGTTCTTATTTCAAAAACTCAATTCAAATACATGTTCAAAAATTGAATCTTAAAAGGTGAACCATTTAATGTATTTTTAAAAAGTCAGTCAATTTCTGTATTTTGAAGATAGATTCAGTTTTACAGTTCTTTCTTGCCTGCAACACGACTACAGTATAGAGTTTTCATTTTTCTATCAGTCTGAATTGCTATCAGATTTTTGTAAACCATTCACTCTGTAAGAATTCTTTGTTCTGGAAAAGGCAAGTGCTGGGGAAAACTCAGCAAGACTGCATAGCTTGTCCTTTGAAAACTAGCACTTGATAAGAGTGTTAACTCGAGATGTAATTCCACTTAGTAAAGGGATCATTGAACAGAATGGATGCAATGATTACACCGTAATTACACACTGCAGCTATAATTATTTTGCAAAGGAAAGGTACATATAACAAATGAAGAAAATATTTAATCATAGGCATACAGAGGAAGGAAAATCTATTACAATGAGTGAAAGGAGCAAGGATCAAAATGTGTGAAAATCAATAGAAATAAAAGCAGTTTGGAAATGTTTACATTGAAATAATTGGAAAAATAGAAAGCATCAGTTATGACTCACCAATCACAGCAAGACTCTCTTAGACAGGATATTTTATAGCTTAAAATTAAGAAAACGGAGGGAATAAATGTTTGTTGAATGCATGAATCAATGAAAGCTAAGTGAATTGAAGATGTCAGAGACCTTTAAAAATTATACTGTGCTACCAATGAGAAAACCACCAAATTAAGACATGAAGATGAGTATAAAGCTCACTTTACATCTTATCATATATAAGGTATTAAGCTAGTTGCTTATCTCTTCTCTTTAAGAACAAAAAATAAAGGGAATAATAAGCAATACTGACATTTGGAAAATGATTAGCAATGAAGATTTTACAAAAAGAGCTATTCGATAATGGTGGAAAAGGGTAACAGTAATCATTCACTTTTCTAGAGACAATGTATTGCTCTGTCATCATCAGGCATGGAAAACTTTTTTTTTTTTTTAAGAGTTCTCGCTAAGTTGCCCAGGATAGAGTGCAGTGGCTATTCAGAGGTGCAATCATAGTGCATTGTACCCTTGAACCTTTGGTCTCAAGCTGTCCTCTTGCCTCGGCCTCCCAAGTATCTGGGACTATAGACACGCACCGCTCTGCTGGCTCTAGGCATGGAAGGCTTTACTGCAGAGGCTGGGTCACCCTTAGGGAACTAGTGGTCAGACTAGGGATAGGGACTGGCATGTGAAGGAGAGACAAAGGTGCCAACCATGGGATTGCAGCCAAGAGACTACATCAGAAATCAGGAAGGTACAATATGGAGTAGTGGGGAGTGGGTCTTTGGGGGTGGTACATAGCACTTGTGGCAGGGTAGGGAAGGGTGGACTGTCTAACCAGCTAACTGATAAAAGAATAATTTGATCTGAACAAGGAAGTCATGATTTTTTAGAATCTCTAATGGTCCATTTTTTTCATGACTTATGACCATGAATCCCAAATACCTTTCAAAATGTTTTAGGTGTGGGTCTCAGTAGATCTACAAAGTACATGTAATATTTGGGTACTTCCTTGTTTAATTATTAGGATTTTACTTGCCCTTAGTTTCATTCTAAAGGAACAAAGAATTTTAAACCAGGACAGGATTTTGGTCTGTAGATGTCAAGGAGATAGTTGCCAATAGATAACCACCAGCTTCCAGATGCCTCCAGAGTCTTACCTGCCTATGAAGTTCCCATTATTTAAACCGGCATCACTTTACCTGATCCCTAGAAGTTGTAACCTTGTTCCAAAGGGAGCCCTCTAGTCAACAGTGGAAGTCACTTCTGCAGACCCTGCTAATGTTCATTACATGCCGGCAGTTACCACATTCAATAAAGCCAACAGGATTTGTATCCCTAAAGCAATGACAGAAATGAGTTTACAGATATCTCAACTGCCCTGTGCCCTGTGGCCATTATCTTTTAACTTCCTCAGATGAAGACCACACAGCTAACCTCCTGTATCTCATGATTTAGAAAGTCTGACCACCCCTGAAAGAAGAAAAGCATTCCTGCCGCCTGCAACTGCTCCAGGTGCTGAGGCCGGGGAGCCTGCAAAATTAGAGCTTCGCTGCGGCTCCTTCTGGTGTGTGGTCGTTTTACAATTTGCCAATTTCTTGCAGTGCTTTGGATTGCTACAATCTTATCATTTTCAAAAACTCATCATTACTTGTTCTCTCACTGTAGATCATTTGTAGTTATGAGGAAAACCTCCCTCTGCTTTTAATCTCACACTGGGGTAGGGTTTCACGTTTTACTTTTCAAGTGCACTTCCACAAAAGAGAAATAAATAGGCATTCTGATTCTCTCAAAATCAGAATGCTATCATAACTTTTTATCTTTTACCACTCTAAACTCAAGGGTAGGTAGAGAGGCATTTTCTTTCTCTCATACCAAATTGCTATTAAATATAAGTGTTGAATTTGGATTGACCAAGCAAAGAGGCAAAGAAGCTGAAAAAGGGCTCCTGGATAGTCTTTGTCATCAGGAGCTGCTTACATCAGACAGAGAAATAGTTCTGAAAGTGATTAAAAAATCACATATATGTGTGTATACATGTATGTATGTAATATTTATGTGAGTGTTTTATACATGTGTGTATCTCTATCTATTTCTCTTTTTTGGTGTCCCAAAGGTCTCCATACAAAGGAAAAATTTTGTAAAATTTTGTAATGAATATTTTGTAAGTAAAGGTACATTTATTAATACCTACAATTTCCCATTTTCCCTATGTATGGTGACTTTTGGGACACCCTGTACTTACTAAACTGAAGGTTGCCTGAACAGATGGAAGTTATGAAATAGGTTATTACAATTCAGTTAACAACAATAACAGAGTTAAAGCAAAGCTGACATGAAAGACTTCAAATAAAGTATTTGGCCCTCTGATGAGAGTTTCACTCTAGCAAATCATAGCATCTAACCTGATGCATTCTTCAGTTGTCTTGCAAAAATTAGATTCTATTTATGAGGTTCCAGCTATTGAGAAAACTAGGGTAGCCATTTTCTTTCATGGCTATAACCCCAAATATTTGGTCCCACTCAAAAAATTTGTTTTGGGGAAATCTAGGAATATTATAGATCACAGAGAAAGAAATACGTGTGGGTGTGGTCTTGTGGGTCACAGAAGATGGGCTTAGAAGGAACTATTTTGGTCTATTACTGTGATTAATAAGGAAGAATAGTCAGGAAAATTCATGAAACTGAAGGAAAAATTACTGTTCATCCTAAAGTTTTAGTATGACAAAGGGCTAGAAAACTGGACATTGTTGGATAAAATTTGCTTTGTGAAAGTAGATTTCTTAAAGCTCAGAGAAAATATAGATCTGATTCTTTGACCAAAGAATGTAAAAGGGTAGCAACTTACGTAAGATGAGAGATTCTGCAAAGGAAAGTCTGGTGCGTTCAAATGAATAAAGGGTGGCAGCATTATATCTGTACAAGTGGATGTTGCTGCCCAGGCCCTCCCAAATGAGCCCTGGATATGCACTAAACATGGGGAGAAGGGCATGTCACCAACATTACAGTGACATGGTCTTACAAACTGGAGCAGGGACTTATGGAAAACATGAAACCAAAGCAATGTATTTGAAAAATAAATGATTACCTTTTTACAGATATTTGAAGGAAGAATAAACAAAAGCAATATATTCTTGCTCTGAGTAGGTATTATTGTATTACCTGGGAGAACGTAGAACCATTCACTTTCTATGATACTTTGCATCTCTATCCAGGAGAATAATTTCTGAAGTGGAGATGGTATGATCAATGTTATTGTGATAGAATTGAAGGTAGTGGAAACCTAATCCCTTAGATTGAGATGAGTGGTATAGAGCATATTGAAATAACTTGCAGATCCAGTTCAACTCAATATCTATACATTTTGACTACACCCTATATAACAATCTGCTAAGCACAGTGAGATATTCAAAGGGAGCAAAACAATCCAAATGCTCCTTTTGTGTGCCTGCTACCCACATGTTTTAGGTGCTGGTGCTGGGAACCAGCAGCCATTTGCCCTTGTGAATGATTGGTAATTTGGTATTTGTAAATCAGGGGCTAGCTCCCTTTGCCTATACAAATGCTGTCTTGTGGTAATGCAGTAATAAATCACATATGTTCTTCTGTCTGCAGTGTTTAGTAAATTCAGTAGCTTTTACAAGTTCTTTCAAAGTGAGGATTTTTGTATTTTTGTTATCAACACCATTACATTCGGGCACATTCTGTGATGGACTTGGTTTTGAAGACTCCAATTTTCCTCTATATTTACTTCTACTTGGAGAGAAAAGTCTGAAGTTTAATCTTCAACAATCTGAGATAAGTGGCCCAGAATCTTAGTTTGATTATTCTGATTGGCCAAGAAGTAAATGAAACAAAAGTCAGGAAATAATGATAATTTTCGATTCTTCAGTTCAATAGCTAGCCAGCTGGGAAGAGCTCCATGTACAGTTAGACTAAAAAGGTGTCACATGAGTGTACAAAACAATGAATAAAACAGTGCTGAAAAGCAGAGGCCGTTGAGCTTTATATCTCTGCCCAGCTGCAGCTTTACTCAGAATTTACGGTTATGCCAGCCTTTGCACCTTCAAAACATCTTCCCATGTATTTTAGGATTCTCACATAAATATTGCTGCAGTAAGTATCATCAACATTTAGTAGCTGTTTTTCAAGAATAGCCAAGTGACAATATTATGGTTTGTCATCAAACCCGGGGAGGTGTGGAGGAGGCCAAAGTTGATCATTGCAGATAAAGATGATGTTTATACAGATATACACAGCAGAGCTTATGCCAAAGAATGTGTACATGTTTCAACACATTAGCAGCATAGCTGAGTCTTCTGTCTGCTTGTGGTATAATGTTCTTTATATATTCCGTCCAAATATCCCTAATGAGAGAAGGGAATGAATTGTATTTACCATATAGGTAAATTTTTTGAAGTCTTATACTTATTTTAAAAGACTTGCCGGGATTTTGTGTTCAATTAAAAATGATTATCAAATAAACTAATATTTTGTTCTTGTCCACTTCCCAGCTGTCTTAAGAAATTATCAGTAGTTCTCATACTTCAGTGTATTATAAAGATCGCCTGGAGTGCTTGTTAGAAATGTGAACTTCTGGTCTCAATATTCACCCCTCTGCTCCAGATCCTGATTAGCTGAGAGTAAGGTAGGATGTGGAAAAAATACCCCAGGAGATTGTTTCTGTTTTGGTGACCCAAGTTCCTTGAGAAACTTGGCTCTGGGAAGCAGCCCTGGGGTGTCCTGTTACCTCACTTTGAGAAGCACCTCTTTAAAGGCAGTAAGAGTATTCACCATAGAAATGAATATCCGCTCTTCACCTTCCTTGGCCATTCCTGCTCTTCCCTCATCCTGTGGTCAGCCAGTCTGAACTCAACTTTCTTACAAGACTCATATTTCTCTGTCTTCAGTGTTTTCACTAGAAGTGTTCCCTCAGCCAGTATCTCTATAATTGATGGGCTCATCTTCAAATTCTATTGGTCCTTCCAGGCTGTCAAATGCCGCCTTCCCCACAAAGAGTCTGTCCTTCTCCACTCACTTAATTCACCATGACGTTTTTCCCCAGCTCTCTTTTTATCTTTGTCTTGTTGTTTATATACATGTCTTGTCCCTCCTAATTGAGCCTAAATTCCACAAGGGGAGTCCATGTCAGACAAATTTCTGGGTCTCTAGCAATACCTGCCATGTTCCTTTGAATGCAATAGCTGCTCAATAAATATTGATGGAAAGAATGACTGTATGAGCTGGTATCTAGAGTTGTGAAGAGCACAAAACCAGAAGAAACAATAGCTGTTCCTTATTTTTGGTAAAGTGACAATCAAAAGGAACGTATTTGTTTTCTTTAGAGATATGTATCTTCATTAGGTAAAAAGAAAATCCAAAAATGATTATAGCAGTGATGCAATGAAAAATGGGTCATTGACTGTACAATGCAAAAAGTAAACTCTAATGTAAACTATTGAATTTAGTTAATACTTATGTATCAATATTGTGACAATTATAATGCAAGATGTCAGTAATTGGGGAAACTAGAATGGAAGGAGTTTGAGGGGGTATATGGGAGCTTCATACTTTCTACTGAATTTTCCTGTAAACCTGAAACTTCCCTCCCAATAAATCCTATTAATTTAAAAAAATTAAAAAAAATGGGTATTTGGCAATTAAAAAAAGGGAAATGAATCAGGCGAAATGATAAGAAGTTAATATAATAAACAGAATTCTCCTACAGTTTGTCATGAGTAATATCTCAAGAGTAGGAAAGCAGGGCCTGGCTTGCCATGATTGGGAATACTCTTTCATGATTGTTCATACATAATACTTCTGAAGAATTCTTTGAACTCAGCTTTATTATTGTTTTTGTTTTTGTTTTTATTTATTTTTTTGAGACAGAGTCTCGCTCTGTTGCCCGGGCTAGAGTGAGTGCCGTGGCATCAGCCTAGCTCACAGCAACCTCAAACTCCTGGGCTTAAGCGATCCTTCTGCCTCAGCCTCCCGAGTAGCTGGGACCACAGGCATGCACCATCATGCCTGGCTAATTTTTTCTTTATATATTTTTAGTTGGCCAGATAATTTCTTTCTATTTTTTAGTA
>JAQIFY010003408.1:0-12571 GCA_028533085.1 Varecia variegata | reverse complement strand
TCTTGCCTCATAAATTAACATAGTTACCAAGAGGCTAGAGCAGTGTTTCCAGAGCTGTGTTTAGGGGGATAATGTGTGAAAGGAAGGAGTGAAAAAAGGAAAAGAACAGAACATGGACCAAACCCGCTTCACTTGATGATTCTAAGTTCAAACCTTTTTTTCTTCTTGGTGTGTCTAGAAGGAGGACCAGAAAACACTGCCCCCATCCCCAGAAAGAGAGAGCAGCAGGGGCTAAGAAGTCATAAGAAGGGAGGGGGGTTACTCAGGGGAAACACGCCAGTTTAGGTTCCATCTGCCTCTGCAAGGGTGACCCAGCAATGCAGTGGCCGTGAAGTATGCTTCAGTTCAAACAAATCACTTAAAGGAAAAGGAATCTAGAGTAATTCTTGGAAATTCACTCTTTAGTCACAAAGTCCCTTTCTCAGCAAATATATGTATGTGGTTCTCTGTATAAATTACTGCAGTGTGCTTCTAGCCAGGAATTTATTTAAAGGCTCATTAAAATGATTACTAGATTTTTCTTTTGCATTTTATTTGAAAATGGGAAGAATATAAACCTATAGCCTGGCTTTTCTCCAAAGTGCCCTTTAGGGTTTGCATGGAGTATATCACTTTTTTTTTAAATAAAGATACAATTTGTAGTAAGATTATCCAGGCATTTTAAAGGAATAATAAAAGCCACTTACACTGCACTTCTTAGAGGCCTAAATTTTCCCAATTTTTTTTTTAAATTTGATTTTTATTGTTGAGGTTTTACGTGTCTCTGTGTGTGTACATGAGCATATATGTGTGTATAGAAGATTTTCCATAAAGAGTATTATGAAATTTTCAGAGTTAAAAATACAGAAAAAAAAAATCTATTCCTCTTCTGTGTGAATCCTGATTTGGGCTGAACCAGGGGTTTAAGGAGGCTTGTGTTCCTGGATGGTCGTGTGAGATGCTAGTTTTGTTTTGCTGCCTGGCTCGTTTGACAGTCATAGCTGCTCAGGGAAGTCTCTGAGAAAGGATTCCATTTGGGTTGGATGTCAGCCAAGGCACAGGTTAATGGTTGAGGCAGATCCAGTAGTAGGAGCAGGAAAACCAAGGACCCAGCCCAAAGGAGAGGCCATTGAACTGCAGCTTGCGCGAGTCAGGCTAGGGAAGAGAACATAACAGCACGATGGCATCGGTGGGGGCTTCTGAACCGGGCCTGGGTGGCCAGTGGAGGTGGTGGAGATTTCATACTTTGAAGGCCTTTGAAAACAAAAAAGTGTATCCCGGTCAGAAAGAATGAATGTGGCACCGAGCTTGAAGAAAGGTGTCCTTTTGTGGCATAGTCAGAGCTGGTGAAAGGTAGAGGCAAAAATCAGGCAGACTTTGGAAGAAAGCTTGGGGTTTGGAGAAGGAGGGAGGGAAAAAATGACAATCTGATAGAGGAATGAGGGTATGTGGCTTTTAGTGGGCATGTTGGGTTTAGCGGCTGCAAGTTGAGCGACAGAAAGGGTAGGAATACATATTATAGACCCCTGAAAGCCCAGGGGTGGAGTTAGGACTCCCTGCAGAAGGGCATAGGAGCCAGAACAGGCTCCTGAGCAGTGGCTTGGTGGCCTGAGACCTGTGTCTAAGGAAGGCTGGTGACCAGCCTCTCAGAGGTGCCTGAGTTCAGCGCCCCACTCCGTCCTCTCCTCTGCCCTGCCCTCGCCAGACCTTCTGGGCGTGTTTTCTGAGCATCACAGGCAAAAGCAATTTTAGCAAAGAGCTTGAGAAGGCAGGGTGATGTGTTCTTCCTAATGTTCCGACGCACAGTCGTAGAGCAAATGGATCTCACTGCCCCTGAGGAAGAGATATCTGTAACAAAAACAACCACCACCACCAGCGAAAGAAATGACTCTATTTTTTCCCTTCCTCGGTGAGCTCAACCAAGCAGAGAGATTGCTACTGGCATGGATGCCTCGCCCCCAGTTCCTCCCCGGATTACGGGCCCCAGGTCAGAATGACAGACGTCAGTGCTCAGCACACGCTGCTGGTGAGCGTGTCTGGGTAATGAGGGGCGAGTGTCCCGGGATCCTCCCTGCCAAATGCCTCAGGGGCAGGTTTGGAGCCAGCACGTCTATGTCCCCACACGTTGGGTTCTGAGCTGGTGACACAGACTGAGACACTGGCCTCAGTGACAAATGGAAGCCTCGGCCAGTGCCGGCAGCCCTGTGTTGAAGGCCTCCTGAGAGCAGATGCAGACAGTCAGCCCTGTCACCCCACAGCATGAGTGTGACTCCGAGAAATGGCTCGGGCTGTCCTATGATGACCAACAGAGGAAAGAAATGAACCAGAGCGGATGAGGTGTGAGAAACGCACGTGATTATCTCCTTGGCGGGGCTGCCAGAGATGGGAAAGCAGTGGTTAGTTTAGAACTTATGAGCCATTTCTGGTTCCCCTCTGGGGCCTAGCAAGGTGGTATGATGTGGAGGAAAGGGCTCCACAGTGCAGCCCACACCTCACTTGCTGTGCGACCTCAGATGCATTATTTAACTTCTCTAAGCCTTAGTTTTTTAATCTGCAAATGGGGCTCATTGTAGTAATTTCTTTAAACCAAACAGCTTTAATAATTAATTAGTATAATATATGGAGAGTGCCTGGCACAGAATAGGTATGACTTTCTTTCCCCACCTGATAAAGAATTAAAATTAGCTGTTTTATGGAAGCTCAGCAAACTTCCAGAAAATACAGAGAAACAATTCAACAAAATAAAATAATAAATGATCAGAACAAGAAATTTAATAGAGAGATTAAAACAGCAAAAATCAAACAGAACAATAATTGCTGACATGTGTTGTGCACTTTTCTCATACAAAAAAGCATGTAAGATAAAGCACACTGTTATCTCCGTTTTGGGAGAGAGAGAAAGAGAGAGAGAAACAAACACTGAGGCAAAGAGGCTAAGCTCTCCCTGTTGGGCAGGTTTTGAACCTAGATGGCCAACCTCTATGCTTTTGAAGCATATGCTTCAAAGTAATAATAAAAATTAAATGAAAATTAACACTTTGTTATTGGCCTCTCCTGGATTAGATGGTCACCATGACTTTTTATAACCTGTCTTCACAGATCCATAAAAGGAGCATAGATACAGAAAGGGATGTGTTTCTTTCTAGTCCAATAATGCCATGGTCCCATACTGAGAAGTTATGAAAAATGTTTCCTACTGAGGGAAGAAGTCAGAGGAGTTGCTGAGTTTTCTTAAACTCAGGACAAACAGTAGGCTAGGGTGGATGGGTCAGTAAATAGCTTGTGGTCAATGCCCTAGCATTCAATAATTCACAAGAGTAAGCAGCAGTGCCAAGCTCTGGCATTCTTACTTGGAATTCCTCAGAGGGCTGGCTGGGATCCTAAGGGTCTCTTTTCACTTGGGCAGGAAGCCACTTGGTTGAGATCCTGGCTTTACCTCTTAGCAGCTGGTGGTTTAGGCACATTATTAATTATTTCTAAGCTTCTGTTCCCTCTTCTGTGTAATTGGAATGATATTTGTACCCACTTCATAGGCTAATAGGAAGATTAAATGAGAAATATTAATATTTGCAAATGATTAGCCAAGGATAGACCCATGGCACCCAGTTAGTAAATACTATTTATTATTACTCTTGTCATCATTTTAATCTCAGGACAACAGGCCCCAGTAAACAGGGGAGAGTTGCATGTTGGATCTGTCCATTTCTGATGGACACTCAGCCTGGGCACTCACAGCCCTCATTCAGGCATCCAGCAATCTGTTTGGAGACATATGGAGCTGGCAAGTGAGTCAAAGGCTGTCTCGTTCAAACCTCTCACTAAATTGATGAAGAAACTGAGTCCCAGTGGGGGGCAGTCACTTATTCAAGGTTACACAGCCACTTAATGGCAGAACTGTGGTTTTGGAAATCAGATGTCTGGCTTCAAGCCCAGTACTCTTCCTGTTAAATGATACAGAAATACACTGCACCATATAGGCAGACCTGGGCAGACAGGTAGCTAAAGAAGACACTGACAGCTAGGAGCTTTGAGGTGCTCTTGCTTTTGTCCAGTAAACCCAGAGTTTCCAGGGCCCTGGAAGTAGAAGAGGCCTGGTCAAGCCTTTAACCTGGGGTGACTCTGGTGGGTATCCTTCCCAAGGGTATATGGTCATGGATAAATAAGGTCTTTAAGGCCAAGTTGGACTCAGAGCAGCCAAAGGTAGCAAAATCAGAGGAAGATCTAAGTCAAGGCTGAACAAGGATAGAAAATCCAAATTGGAGATCTGCTAACATGCAGAGGCTGTGAAAAGGCTTCAAACAGAAAGACCAGCCTCCAGAAAGGCTCCAGAAAGACTGGAACCAAGTCAGACCCTAGAGTACAAGGCAGGTCCAGGTCTAGGGTCCAGGACTAAGACTGTGGCGTTATTGCCAGCCCACTCTTATAGGGTACCTTTTGCCTTTGCCGGGACAATAGCAGGAGAGGCACTTGACTGATTAAAGCAGTTAGGCCAGGCCAGACAAGGAGGACAGTCACAAAAGAAGAGCAGTGCAAAGATAGGATGCAATTATCCAAAGTGGTCTTTGGCCTGAACCTCAAGTCTTCAATCATCCCAGGGGAGGCAGTGGCAGCATATTTATGCATGAAAGATTTCCTGACTCGGTTCTGGACCTTTGGAGAGGAGTGAGCTGATGTCAGAGCAGAAACTTAGCACACAGGTTAGCTCTGGAAACTTGGCTTGAAATAATGAACTGCTGGCTTCCTGGTCTCAGCTACCCCACCTTGATCCCAAATCACAGAGCATTAGCATTCCATAGCTCAAAGGAAACCAGTCTTGCAGACACACGGTTGTAAAAAGTTATTTCTCCGAGATTTTTCTCGGCATTAATAGCATCTGGAGAACGTGTCTCGCTTCAGCTGGACCCTAAGCCAATTGTAAATGGTTTGGAGCACTCCATGCCACTCTCTTAAGTAGCTATAAAGATTGTTTCTCTTTAGTCTCACAGCTGCTTGCATATGAATGTATGCATGTTGAGTTTCCCCTGAAGTCTTAGGGCAGGTACTTCCTACCAGAATTATCAAGCTCTGGAAGTGAGGAAGAAGGAAATGGTGAGGAAACAGCCACCATCCCAACTATCCCCTCAAAAAATGATAGAGACAGAACTTTTTATTTATGTTCAGTAATCACTACGTTGATTGTGTCAGTCCTTACTCAGGAACCTTCAGCAGCTCCCCAGTGTCCACAGGAGAACATCTACCATAGTTTGTCGGGTGTGCATGTGGTTCTGGTGTCCACATGGTTCTGTCCACATCATGTGGTGCTGAGCTCACCAGTCTAGCCTTTTCTTTGCCCTACTCAATGGTATCAGTTCTGTGACCTTGGACAAGTTTTAATTGCTCCAAACCTCAGGCCGTTTTCCATAACACGGGAATCATAATACTTCCCTATATCAGTAGGGGTGCTTTGGCTTTATAAGATGTGTAAAACTCTACCTTAATGGGCTGAAGCATGGGAAATGTATGAGTTCGTGTGATAAAGTCTCAAGGCAGGTAGCTTCAGGTTGTTAATTCTTTGGTTCAGTGACATTGTAGAGGACAAAGTTCTTTCCATCTTTCCACTCTGCCATCTAGAGCATTGGTCTTTGTCCTCAAGCTATTTTTTTTTTTATTTATGATGGGTGACAAGATGGTTGCAGAGGTTTTAGCATCACACCCAGCTGTGAAGATGTCCAGAAGAGTAGGAGATAACATGTTTTTAAAGGGAGGGGATGGTTTCCAGAAGCCCACATCTCCCAGCATTGCCTCCTGTGTGCATCATGTCAGGACTGGGTAAACCAGGGGAGCCACAGAAGGCCCAGCCTCTTCCAAGCACGTGCCCACCCAGGGAGGGATAGCTCAGCAAAATATGGGTTCTGTTGAGAAGGAAAGAGGAGGAGTGTGGGAGGAAATTGTATAGGCAACCAACAATGCCTAACCACACTGCCTCATAGGAGTCTTTTGGGAATCAAATCAGCCATGAAAATCATTTGATTGTTAGCACCTTTCCTATGTACCATCATTCCCATCTTCATGTCTGTGTTCTCACTGACATGTACCCACTCCTCCTAGAAAAATCTTACTCCTCTTTCAGTGCTTAATCAGCTTAAATCTTCCTTCCTCCATGAAAATTTCCCAGATACCCCAGGATCTCACCCACGGTTTTCATCCCAATTATGACTTCTGCCCGCAATTTCTGAAACTCCGTAGTAGTCTATGGATTGATTGCATCAGATAACATAAGCAAACTTGAAAAATATTGAACAAGGGGCCTTCTTTACTAGCAAGATTTTAATACTATAGGTTTGGAGAATATTGGATATATGTATTAGACAAGAGGTCTCCTAGGCATTCCTGGTGTATAATCAGGTTTGGAATAATTTCCGAACTTAACGTCTGGGCTTTAGCACCCACTGCAAAGATGGTGGATAACTTTTCAAGTCTTGTGTCTATAGAGCAGGGACCATATCTCACCTGTTTTTGTGTCCCCAAGTGTTGCCTGACACACAGCCTGGGCATGTGTATACTATCAGTAGTTTTAAAAATGGTTGTGTTTTTATTTAGTCTTTTGAGTAAGAGGATTTTTTTTAATTTGCCAGACTTTTCCTGGATGTGCAGATAAGCGCACTCCTGCACCATCTATACCTCGTGTCCTAAAACTTACAACCCAAGATGTTTGCTGATTTATTTTTCTGCAACTTCCTGCCAAAGAGGTGATGGATTTGTCTCCTTATGCCCAGTTCCAGTCATGCTGCCCAGTGTGTCCATCCTCCTTTTGGAATTAGAACCCATTGAGAAGGTCTGACTGTGGTGTCCTTTAAGATTGCAGAGGTGGAAGAAGTCAAAATCTACTTAATATTATCTCTGAAAACAGCCAAGTCTGAGAAGGGCACTTTTTGCAGCTCTTCCTTTTAGCAGTAATGATCTTAGCAGTAAATTATAGTTGCAGGGAGCCGGGGAAGATTCTGAGTGGCAGAACATTTGGCTGGTCTGTGAGCATTTTCTGAATGTCCGTAGGGAATATTGGTAGTTTGGGTACTGAGGAAGACTATGAAGGAATACCAAATAATAGCCATTAGCATGCTTACTGTGAGCCAGGGACAGGACTAATCATTCTATGATTAATTTCAAAACAGTCCTTTTACCCTTCTGACTTAGGTACTGTAATCATCCCCATTTTGCAGCTGTGGAAACTGAGGATGAGAGAGGTTAAAAACTTACTTCTCTAGGAAGTTGATGACCTAGGCTATGAACTCAGGGTCGATTGACTCAGGATTCCATACTCTGACCCACTGCACTCTACTGAGTTCCGGAAAACACATATCATGGCTTTCAAAGGTTTTGCAGTCCATTTTGTTCTTTCCTAACTTTGGCTCCCTTCAGGATCACCTGGAGGGGCCTTAAAACATACCCCTGCCCAGGCCTCACCTGTTTAAATAGACCTAGGGTAGGGCCCTGGACTGATAATTTATAAAGCTTACACAGCGATCCTTTTGTGCCTCCAGCATCAACCGCCATGGGTCTAGTTGGAGTGAAGAAAAATCCATTCATTCATTTAATATATTTTAGTGTCTTTTGTGTCCTGGGCCTTTGCTTTCATGGAGGCATGCCCGGGAGGGTGATGCGTGCTGTGGGCCACAAGAGGAAAGAGGCACAATTCTACCTGGCAGGTCCAAGAAGCTGAGAGTGGAGCTAATATTGAAGCGGAGTCAACATATCAGTAGGGGTTTGCTGAAGACTAATGGTGAGGGTGGGCTGCGAGGGTTTTCCAGGCAGAGGAAATAGCATGTGCCATGACATAGAGCTGTGAGAGAGAAAGGTGTGTCAAGGAAGCCCCAAGAAGTTTGGGGAGGGTGGAGTGAAAGCACCTATGACGTGGTGGCAGAGGAGGAAGGATTAGTGGTGAGGGGCCACATGAGCAAGGGTCTCCCGGGCTAGGCACTGCGCTAGTGAGATGAGACTTTTTGTCTTGATAGAATAGGAGTCGTCGCATCAGATCTCTGTCCTAGAAAGCTCTCTTGGGGAAGAAGGTGGAGGCTGGATTTAAGGGATGGGTGAGATTGATAGCAGAGAGTCCAGAATTCCATTGCTTTGCAAAAGCAAAAAATATTAGAAGCTACCTGAAGGCCCAACTATGAGAGATTTATCAGTTAATTAAACTATGTTCACATGATGGATTACTGTGTAGTGATTAAAGATTATATGTGTTGATATGGAAAGCTATTCATTATATATGTTTTAAACAACTGGTTATAGAACTGTATGTCTGAAATAAAGCAAGCAAAAAGAAAATATGGCTAACATGATGCTATAGGCAAGGGATGACATGGATCAACCCAACCTAGTGCTTGCTTCGATGTTGGGATAAGAAAAGAAAATCTTAGGATAGTTTCCAGGATTTCAACTTCAGGGGGTGGATAAATGAGTGGAGTTTGGGGAACTGGGCACATTAGCAAAGCATAGAAGTACGATAGAGAATGAAGTGGTTTTGGATAAAAGATAATCAGTTTGGTTGGGGCCTGTTGAGTTTGATGCTACAGGACATCCAGGTATGAATTGCTATTCGGCAGTTGGATTTATGGATCTGAATCTGAGGAGACAGGCTTGAGCTTAAGAGCACACATAAGTCTCCTTGGCAAACAAAGATGTATTTAACAATAAAGCCTGTTTGGGATCCTTGTTGTTGAACATAGGATCAAGTGCAAATAAACCCAGCTTGCCATCAACTCAGCAAACATGTACTGAAAACTTATTCTGTGGTCAGCACGGTGCCAGGCACTGGGATCACCAGGATGAACAAGACTTGGTCTCTGTCCAAGGACACATATTAAAATATATCAAGTGCTTTGGTAACACAGAGCAGGGAGTGATTATTAGTTCTACCATGAATGATTAGAGGAAGATACAGAGCAGAGGTCACATTTGACTAGGCTTCAAAAGAAAAGTTAGAGTTTACCAAGTGGATCAATGTTTTTTATGCATTGCCGTTGCAGTTGAACTTCACTTTAGAAATGAAGCATATTCTAGGAAATGTGGGTGTCACTGTGAATGCCAGGAAGCTGAACATTAAATGTATTAGAAGAGTTCACTATAAAATCCAAATTTTATTTTGAGAAATAACTAACACAGTAAGTGTTTTAGTTTAAGTTGTCGCTTAGCTTGGCTGAAAGCTCACGCCACCTTCACTTACCACGAGACAAAACAACATTGAATATCTGAGTCGAGGAGAACGGTGCATATGGTACGTTTTCCTCCAGTGTGCAGTGGACAAATTAAGCTTGTGTCTTGGAAGGACAATCCTCCCCACTCCAGGCAGGTGCCCCGTTTTTCATGGCTGCCGAGACAACAGGAGTAGGTGAGTCAATTCTTGCTCACTTAAAGGGGGCTTGCTGAAGGTCACTCAGCAAAGTGGTGGTGGAATCCCATTGCTTTATGGACCTTGCCACACTAATGGGCACTTCCAAATGATGCTTCCCCACACGTTTGGCCTCTCTCCTTTGGCAGTGCACACATGTGCTTTTACCTTTAATTACGAGGCACAGCAGTGTGTAGTGGTTTGGATTCAGGTGCCAGTGGGGATGGAAGCCAGCCAAGGGGTAGACGCTTGACCTGGCGGTGAAGGATGACGGATTGACAGAGTTTAGACTCTGGTATTACCCTTTGATTTTGCGGCAGCTTAATGTGTTTTCTGCGCTTTCAGGACTCCCTATGCATCACGAACCCATTCAACCTCAGCTTGCCTCTTTCTCTACTGTTGTGAGTACCTTAAATTTTTGACTGGGAAATAAATATAGTAGAGAGACTCAAACCTTCTCAAGCTGCTATGGCTCTCAGTAGTTAGCAGGTAAATTGATAACCAGGGACGAAGCTGTGCTTTGACCTCTTCCAATCCAGTGGCATTCATTGGTCAGGGAGGGGTGTTTTTCAAGGAGTGTTAGGTGAGCGAATATGCTTTTATTCAGCCCCTACCCTGCTCAAAATCTGCCAGTGACTCTCTATTGCCTGCAGGATTCAGGCCAAACTCCACAGCATGGGATTAATCCCTCCCCCCAACAACCTGCACCAGAGATTTTCTCCTTCCTTATGTCTCTCATACTCTCCTACCCCTTTGTGAATTCAGACGCTCCATGTTTCCTTTAGGCTCCCCAGGCAGCTCCAGTGCTTATGCCCATAGTATCTTCCTGGCCTGTTCCTCCCTAACCTTCCACCTCTTACTTGAATTCTAACCATCTTCAGGGCCCCGTGCAGAAGTCAACCTCTTCCAAGGAGCCCTTCCTGATTGCCTTGTTCTGGTGTTTCCTCCCACATTTACTGGCATTGCCACTGATGTATTATGTTTTAACGTTTATGCCTATGCAAATATGGCTAGTGTGTTCTGGAGGGCACTGAGTTTTTCCCACTCTTGTACCCATCGCAGTGCCTGGCACAACATCTTGCATGCTCTGAGACATTTTTCCTGCTGCCTTGGGGGGAAGCCATGATGCAGGTGCTGAAGGCAGTTCCAAGGGAGCTGGATCCCAGCCGCCCGTTGATGGTTCTCAGTCTTGCCCTGGGCAGGGTCCGTGGAGGGCTAACTAACGAAGAGGGCTTTTGCTTCAGGTTTTATGCCAGCTTCCCAGATCCGCTTTCCTGGTCCAGATGGCACCTGAGCTTGGCTGCTCTGTCCTGGACCCCCCTTCTGTGTTCAGCCTGCTGCTGGCATCTCCTGTCACTGCAGTAGGACTAATGGCTTCCAGCTGTGGGAGCTTATAGTCTTCCTCTAGCATCCTCTGCCAGAATCCAGACCCTCCTGGTAGGGGTGAAGATAGGACAGGGGATATTTATGGTGGAATGGATTGCTCCCTTTTTGGTGCTTTCACAGCACTCTGTTTATGTCCTGCCCTAGCATGTATCTCCCTGTAGCTGAGTCATTTATATCCCTGTCTCCCCTGCTAAACAGTGAATGCCCCAGGGCCAGAACCATGCAATATCTGTCCCCACTTCCTGGTACCCAACATTCATTTCAACTAAGCTGAAATCAATGAACAATTGCTAAGTGAGAACAGCCCACAAAGTGCCCAACCAAAGCAGATGTATCATCTGAATTCCATATTATGTTCCTGTGGCTACACTTCCTAAAATCCTTTTAAAAGTGTCCCACTGGGCCTGAAGCTCCTGTACACTGGAGCTTTGGGGGATTTTCTGTACTTTGGGTGGAAGTACCACTGGGGAACAAGGAGGTCAAGGCGGGCTAAACCATCTCCAAGACTCCGTGAAGTAACCGTTCTCACCAAAACCTACTCAGTGGATTTCCACACTGACCCTGTTTCAAATAGCCCAGGGAAAGACTAGAAGTGATTTGGGTCTGGATTTCTCTTGCACCACAATATTTGGTGGGTAAAAGATAAGCGATGTTAAAATTTTTTATCTTAGTGAAAAATGAAAAAAAGAAATAAGAACTTCAGCCCTTAATCACTAGACTCATTGATCTATTTCGTATCAGTAATTCTTTTTGGCACTCTTCCCCATGCCCTTGGGTCATGTAAAAATGCTGTGTTTTACACAATCTAGGGAAAAACGGGAATGTCTTTGACTTCATCTGGGATGGCCTTCACTACAATTGCCCCTTGCCAAGTGTCTGTCTGGTCCATTCAGAGGTGGCTGACTCTGAAGGTATTTTTATGCTCTCTGTGTTCAGTCAGACTGTGTGTGACAACTTCTTTAGGGTTCTCAAGGCCACTGAGAACCCTTGTTTACAGTCTATACAGACACAAGCACCCCCATCTGGGTTTCTGCCTCTGGGATGTTGCCTGTGAGGCTCAGAGAACTACAACCCCTGTTACTTCTATCAAATAAAACTTTAAGGATTTGGACTTTTCTCTTTCCAAACAGAGCACCAAAACTCAGACAGCCTAGTCTAATTCCCTGGATGGGTCTAGACCATAGGGAAGCAAAAACAAGTGTAGTATTGGCTTCCAGGAACAAGCCTCTTTCTCTTCTTGCTCTAACCATGAAGCAAAGTAACAAAAAAGCTAAGTCCCCACTGGGGGAGAGAGTCCAGGCCTTGGCAACAAAGGCCTGGCTGCACGTCTGGAAGGTTTGATGTGGGAAATTGAGACGTAGCTTTTGTTTCAGCCTGATGAGTCTAGAGTATTGTGAAAAAAGACACAATTTAATGTCTTAATAGATTATCCTGTGTGTTAAATTCTCAATAAATCATCCTTCTGTAAGGAGAGGGATTGTCTTTTCTTTTGTCTCTCTCTTTTTTTTTTATTACAGCTTATTATGGGGGTATAAAAGTTCTGGTTATATATATTGCCCATGTCCCCCCCATCCCCCCGAGTCTGAGCTTCAAGCGTGCCCATTCCCCAGACAGTGCGCATTGCACTCATCATGTAGGTATATACCCATCCCCTCCCCCCACCCCCACCTCTGTCCGATACCCAATTGGTGTTATTCCCAAAAGTGCACTTAGGTGATGATCAGGGAAACCAATTTTCTGGTGAGTACATGTGGTGCTTATTTTTCCATTCTTGGGATACTTCACTTAATAGAATGGGTTCCAACTCTCTCCAGGAGAACCAAAGAGTTGCCATAT